>QVIK01000062.1:0-26457 GCA_003957845.1 Oidium heveae | reverse complement strand
GACCCCCCCCCCCCCCGTCACAGTTTTTGCACCAATACGTCAGGGGAGTACAGCTCACTAAATTATTACATAATTTCAGGGGCACGGCGCAGGGGTTACAGAGGGGCAATGAGCGATGTCATGTCATGATTTCCACTTAATTAATTCCTTCTATTGGTAGAGCAGCGAAGCTGTAATCTGGTTAGATCTAGCAACACGTTTTTTTTCTATCTTTTCTGCTACAGTTATCATATTAGACTATAATTAGTTCGGTAGAGATCTCACTTTTCTAAATTCATGCGGCTTGGCCCCTTCGAAACGCCAAGCATATCGGAAGCATCTCGGTCCGGTTAAATGAACATACCGTGTATCTAAAAGCACTTATCAAGCCTCACGCTATTTTACGCTGGGCCTGTGCCTGAGGCTATTCGGCTTATGAAGAAAAGCACTTATCAAACGCATCCGAATTTTTCGCACTAGTCTAACTTTAGATGATCGTCAGCCTAGCTAGAATAATGGCCTCTGCTATGCTTAGCTTAAATGGACCATGTATCCCCACGATTGATAAAATCGCACCGCTAAACATCTCTCCCGGTTTAAATAGAGGTCGAGTCAGATACGCGGCTCAAGTTCCTTACGTTGAAGTTAAGGGATCCCCCGGCAGACCAACAGTCCTCTCCTCTAAGGATATCGATGAAGTTGAAGTGTTTATTCCATCAACTCCAAAAGGTAGTCGGAAATCGTGGCTTAAACCTTTCTATAGTCATTCCAGGCACTTGGGGGTCAGTGAAAGGGTTCTTAAAAGAGAACTCTAGAAGAGAGGTTATGCTCAACATCCAGCACTTAAGAAGTCATCTCTATCTGAGGTTAATAGGCAGAAGCGCTTAACTTGGGTAGAGGCACACAAAGACTGGACCTTAGATGACTGAATGTCCATACTTGGTCGGATGAATCTTGGGTCAAAGGCATCAATCATAAGAGAACATGGATAACGGGAAAAGTTTGTGTCTTGTGAGTTAACTCATAACAAAATCGCATTATATCTTTATTTGCGACAGATGGAGCATTTACCAAAGATTGTGTCATGGAAAAGCAGAAAAAGAATCTTGGTTTGATGTTTTGGAGATCTTTCGCAGGGACCGAAGATAGTCCTTGCCGTTTCTGGGAGAATGAGTTGGCAATTATAAACTCCGCTACATACAGCGAGAAAATAGTGCTATTGATAGATAGCATGATCTGACTGAAGCCGTGGTTGTCCATGATGCAGGACAATGTAACCGCACACTCATGTGAAGGTACGGCGGCTGAGTTTCAGGAGAGCTGCATCACCCAAATAGAATGGCCTCCTAATTGTCCTGATTTAAAACCAATCGAGAATGTGTGGGACTGTATGAAAGACTACATACAGTTCTACCATTCAAGGTTGTATGGAAAAAAAGAGATACGTCACGATGAAATTTGGAAGATCGTAAAAGTCGCTTGGGATGATGCCATAAAAACTGAAGGGCTTGAAGAGCTAATAAAAAGCATACCCAGGAGATGCAAGGCCGTCATTCGTGCCAACGGCGGGCCAACCAAGTACTTAATTAATTTCAAATTGTAAATGTAGATAGGAATTCTCCCTACTACATTAGATAGCAGATAGATTCTTAAGACTTTCGCTTCTTCCAAGCGTCCATTACCGGAAAGACCTAAGATTAAAAGCAGGAACACCTCTCATATTGCAATTGCGTTTCTTCCACAGGAACTAGCCCAGATAATTACGACCCGACAGCGTCGTGAATGTGCCTGACACGCACGCTTAATGATGTGTACTACTGCGATAAGTTATCTATATAGCATTCTAGTAAACTTTTAAAAAATGAGATTGAAAAAGAACAAGTGGTGACATTGAAGGCCAATCTCCGTCAAGCTATTGCTAGCTTTGTGGTCACTGACTCACTCCCCTCTCCACCTCGAGCTCTAATTAACACGGGGCCAAATAAAGGAAATAGAAAAGGAAAAGGAAAAGACAAAAACTTAACTAAGAAAATAGCCGTCGCAATACCCCGAATTGTTCTTAGTAAAGCTATAAACCCGCAAATAACAAAGAGGTGGATTTACCAAACATCCCTCAGATTAGTGACAAAACCTGGGCAATAGTGGCGTGTAAAGGCCAGAAGAAAGCTCGCGTAGTCAATAGTATCAAAACGCAAGTATCAGCAGGAAATAAAAATGCTCCAAGAGTACTAAAGACAACTCCACTATCCCAGTCTCAGAAAAAAGACTTTTTGTTTGTCTTCCACAGGAACATGAATAGAGGAAACCATCGCCTGCGAGTATCCGTGAGATTGTGGTCAAAAAACTCGCAATCTCACCAAAATTGATTCAAAAAATATCGCCAGCACACTCAGGATTTGCCTCGAGTCTTTCCAGTACAGAAGCACGCGATAAATTATTGACGTAGGAAATGGGCTATTTTTGTCAGGAGCGAAACTGGAAGAGGCTACCAACTAGGTCTCAGTGATAATACCAAAAATCCAGCATCTATTCATAAGGAACAAGGAAAAATCGAAGTAAGCAAACTTATGCTTAGTGATATGGTGGAATGAGTCTGCTCTATGCAGCAAGCCTACTTGAAACTATAAAGACGAAAAAAAACTGAAGTACCACATCACACTTGGATAGCATTCTTCTCGAAAGCTCCAAACAGTAGCTTCAAGGTATATGACAAATCTGGAGTAACAAGGCCATTTAAAAAACAATTACTGCTTGATTTCAGTAAAAGATGTAATGGCCAACATTCAACCAAAAACTACTCTAGGGCACCATCGTGTGGAAATTGTGGTTCAACATACCACTACGAAGACGTATGTATGGCTGTCACTAAGTGCAGAAATTGCGGTGGTCTTCATCGCTCTGATAGTCGAGGATGTCTTGCGCGCCCAATTTGCTCGGGTACTCTCACCAAAGAACATATGAGAATATTCCGTCAAACTGGAGAAAGAGAGTTCCAAGCAGTGTTACGAGCCAAAGTTGCAAAAGAATCATTGACTTCCACCCAAAATGTTGAAGTTAATATAACAAGTAGTCAGTCACCATACTGTAATGTTAACAATGCCAACTCACCAGCATCTCCCGTCGTAACCTCGACGTATGACGCGATACGTTTATGAAGGGTAGCCCACAAGGTTGCTATCCCCTCCAGGACGTGCTTAACTTCATGTCTATTAACGTGGGAAGGGGGGGGAGGGGTTCTACATAAGTTATTGCGTTAGCTCGCGCGTGTGAGATAAGAATAGATGTGTTGTTGATACAAGAACCATGGTGGTCTAACCGCACCAAGACTCATCCATACTTTGATCTTTATTTACCACTTGGAGGCAAAATCATTCGGCCTCGGGCAGCTAGCTACTTTTATTAGGAAAGACCCCCAAAAGAATCTCTTCGACCCCAAAAGTACCCACCCTCCCCGACTGGCGATTATTGTAGGGCAGAGGTAAATAATATTTTGATCTTGAACGCGTACAAAACACCTCATAATCCCACCACAGTACAGTCACTTCTAGATTGGATACCCACATCAAGATCACTAGTAATCAGAGATTTCAACTCGGTGTACTGGGCCTGGCAGCCTGGAGCCAACCGCTTTCATGGACAAGGGGAGGAGATTGAAAAAATGAGCCGAGAAGCATGCATTACCTTACTTGTCTCATAGTCAGAGAACTGACACATCGTACCGGGAAAATACTAGATTCAGCGTGGACAAATGTTAAAGAGACAGTGGCTTGGGATTAGAGTAGAGGAATGTATGACCAGCGATCATCTTCTAATATGCAGTTATTTACCCAATCCTAAAAACTCAACACTCACTCACTCACTTAGTTACTAGGTCTGACACCAGTGGAAAAACTTGCCAACGGGGTGGGGCTCAGGACGAGATTTAATTCAAAAATTTTGTAAGTTTAAAATAGGGAGTCACATCTATACTTTCAATCGGGTAAAGCGTTAATGGTTTAGATATTTCTATAGAATTACTCTTTGGAATTTATGTAGCACGCTTATGAGAATTTCTATTGGCTGGGCGATCTAAGACAAATTAACCAAAATAATGGAATTAATGCACGTTGGCCGACATCGGATAGGATGGATAGTAAACACTAGGACTTATTGTTTTAAACGTGGGCTTAGGAGTAAAATTACCACACCATAATCAAGCGGTTTTCCCGAAAAAAATAAAATGGATACGGCCTCAAAGAAGCTACTTTGCGGCATTGTATTTCTTAGTTTGTGACTTATAAGATGTAGAAAAGCTTAGGATAATATAATAGGCTAATGATTTTTATTAAATTTAAATAAATTATGGTGATGACAGAAGGCTTTGAAGTCATTAATAAGTATTAGTATTTTTAAAGTGTAAGTAATGATTAACGACGTAAACTTTACATGAAATATGGTTGTTTAAGCATCAACTTATCAACCATAGTTTATTCTTTTTCCTCGTAATAATATAATGGAGATCATCGTCATTTCGGTTACAATAAAATGAGATGTCTCTCTCAAATAATGAATGATTCTTTTCTGTTGTATCGGCCCTTAATTAAAATTATAATCCTTTCAGCCATTCGTGATCCGCAACTGTTGTACAGTTCATTTTGATTTCCCATAATTCTTACAATAAAAATACAAGTACAATAAGGGTTTTAGGTATTTTAGTTTGACAATAGCTTTGAGGGGCCCAATAGTCAAAGATCACCTAGACACCAACTGCTTCTATAGCCTTCATACTAGAAATGTCTAGCGAGGATATAGTCCAAGTGTTATTCGTCTTAAAACCAGGCATTCTTCAACGCCATATATCTTAATATCCTCTAATGATCATTTTCTTTGGTATTATAATCACCCAGCTTAATTAGGGAAACAAAGATTTGAAGCTAAAGTTAAAGAAGTTTTTCAAGTTAATAATGACAAGTAAACATTTTTGACTTACTAATATTTATGGTTCTGATTTAAGTTAGTAGGGGCGTGAAAATTGGATACCTGATTAGGGGCGGGCCCTATTTGTGTTTCCTGATTCCGTTTTGATAGGCATGAAATAAAGAATTATTCTGCTAATCATGATAGAATATTTTGAATGTGTTATGACCGATTGCGTTTCCTATCTGCAGCCCAATTAATAAACATATTTTGAAATCAGAGAAGCTAGATGCCTACCTCTTTTTTCCATATTTGCTTCAAGCTTACAGTCCACTCTTGATCTTTTCCCAATAGTAGATAGTGGAAATTTATTGATTGGTTGCCTTACTGGTTTTGGTGATGATTGTTTTTTATAGGCACAGCCCTCATCTTCTTCATCTTCCTCGTAATTTATTTCGTTTTCATCTTCATTTTCTAATTTATCTGAATGGATATCTTCAATATCTTGCTCTTGTGTTTTGTCAAACAAAAGGTCCTTTGTGCGTCTGTCCGATAATATTTTGGGATTTACAGAAGGTTTGATGACTTCCATGAAGTCTACCGTAGTAGGGGATTCTATCCTGCTATCTATGGTTTTATGAGAGATATCTGACTTGTGTCTTATCGGAAAATCTCTTATAGGAAGATTTATATTTCTGAAATAAGTTATATTTTCTTTTGTTCGACCGGTATCTTGAGTAGAATTCACAATGTTTGAGCTTATATCTCTCTTGTCATGATATTTCTGCTCACCCATGACATCTACCTCGGCAGAGTTAAGATTAAAATTTACCTGATTATCATCACTTTGGATATCTACATGTGTTGTCTCATAAGTAATAGGCTCAGAAAGAGAGCCAGGATTATTTTCCTGATTTCTGTTCTTTTCTTCGACGTACTGCTCCGAAGTGTGAGTGTTAATCTCTTCATTAATACTTATAGTGGTGTTTTCTTCGTCATACATAGTAGACAAAGTTTTCGTCTTTGTCTTATTATTCCAAAAAGGTTTAATATTACGATCATTATTCACTGATGTATTCATAATTGCTGGATTCCTACGGTCTTCGAGATCGTCCTCGGAATAATCAATAACATCACTTTCTGCATCATAGAAGCTGATGGATGCTGGTCCAGTAGTTTTCTGCCTAGGAAAAGATGAATTCTCATTTCGGAATACCGTAGTGGGGCCAGATTCATAGGTATCTCTACCTGCACCGGTCTCCCCAGCATGAAAAAAACCTAATTTATTTTGGAACTCTTGATCCTGTTCTGATCCATACTTAAAACCCTTCTTAGAACAGCGGATCTCTTCTTCATTTCCTTCCAAATCAAAATGATTTACATTTTCAGCTTCGTGCTTAGAGCTCTTTTCTTCTAGCAGCTCATCAATAGAACTTTTATTATCAACTGATTCATTTTCAAATGCTGGAAGTGAGCCACCTTCAATTTCAACTGAACCCTTTGGGTCTTCATAACCTTCATAACATTCATAACCATCATAACCTTCATTCCAGATGATTGATTCTGATAGTCCTTTCCCTTCATTAGCATTTTTGGTAATCCTCGTTAGTTCTTTACAAAAATTCTTCCGAATACCAAGGTCAATATACATGGGCTCAAGATCATCAATTCCATCATTTAGCAATAAATTTTTCCGAAGAATAACTAGCTCTAATAATGTTACATTTTGAAGTAATGAAGAAGTCTAGTTAGATTTGATTAGCTCTAGAATGAAAAATTTCTACTTGTTTCTCACCTCTTCAATTTGGAGATCAAACTCAGGAAAGTACAGCCATAGCTCGCTTTCATCTTCTAAATCTTCATGTATAACGTTACGAATCGCCCAAAAGAAATCACATAGTGGCTTTCGAGCCATTGTGCGGTCTTTGATGAAAAATATGTTAGGGTCATCAAATTCCGACTCTGAAAATAGAAGATATTCGGCTTGTTGATACACAACGGTTACATTACTCAAGTCGGAGTTCTCACCGGCAGTCTCAGACCTGAATATGAAGTTCGAAGAGTCATTAGGAGATGAAGGAACGAGTGAATTAGCTTTTTTATAACTTTCATTCCTATCAAAGCTCCCAGTAACGTCTCCGACATTCGTAAATTGGGCTGAGGACGCCTTAATAGTACCTTGGAATTGCTTCATTGAAAGATAATTTTGTGAATCCTTGTTATCAAGGGGAGGAGTTTGGGACTGTTGTTTGATATTACTTTTTGAATCTGTTGTAAAGTTCTCTTCATTGTCCCATATTTCTTCCTTGATCTCATCATTATCCGCTGCTTCATCTACGCAATCTTCAGCATGACTAGACCAAACATTCCCTTGGTACGTTTGATCACCGTCAAGTTCTGAGGCTTTTTGATTTACTTCGAGATTGGAGTTATTTCTATTTGTTGAAGACATGTCATCATAGTCGCTTTTACTATTTTTAATATCTGTTAGGGCTTCTATATCGTCAAATTCTTTAACACTTTTATTATTATCATCGTTCATAGGAGAGTAACCGGCCTGAGATGTGATACTATATTCTGTACTAATTATGTCTTCTGTGATTGTATCTTCATCTTCAAGTGGTGCTGTTAGATCGAAATCGAAATCGAAATCTTCACCATATCGCGCTGGACACAATTCCATATTGTCGTCGGCCATGTCGAGTTATTAATAATTTCAGGCTAAATTATAGGCTGATTAGTAATTTTTCAATGGTAATCAATACTTGAAAGTTCTATCTTAGTAAAGGCTGAATGTTGTAAGTGGAAATCTTCTCTTGTCATTTGTGACTTTATCTGAGTTCGTAAATGAGTACACTTCAGCTATGTTGTCCAAATTAGGAATAAAATTATGGGACGCACGCACCTTACCCCTGTTGATATATGCCTTCCTCTATAAAACTTATCCTTCGTTACTACTCCCCTATGACCTATACAACGTTACACTATCAAGCAATTCAACGTCATAAAAATGAGTATATGAAAAGCTCCTTATCATAATACAATATTTTTATCGCCAATATTTGACATGTTTAAGCAATTTGAGTTTGAAAGGACTTAATTCAATCTACTGCTCGCGAAGTCAGATTCTTAAAATCATTTCTTGTCAGTTACAACAGCATCCATGCCAACTTGTCGAACACCAAACAAATACTTTTGAAGATAATTACTTCGCTACTACAATTGCAGAAGATTAAGCTACACTTACTTAAAAGACCCGGCAGCTAGAGCTATGATGATGGGTTGAGAAACACCTGATATTTGCTGTTGCGCCTTGATTTAAACTTCTTCCAATCCCTCAGCTTTTCTCTTTTGGAGATAGATTCAAAGCCGGCTCAAATTCCATCAGGGCTTTATACACATATCGCAGTACTCTTAGCTTTTACACGAGTACCCCATATGATGTTAAAATATTGAGAATTAGATTTCGAAAATAAAAGTAGAATCCTTCAAATATGGTTTTATCCCTAATCATATAAATGACATAGATGAGATAACAGTGATCATTGGTGCTAAGTTTGGTAGAGAAATTGCGGTACTTTTTTAGATTGAAAACCTGTGAGGAATCCCCAAAGAAATGTGAGACATGTAATTATGTCGAGGATGTACGCACGTACGGCATCTATAATAATTGATTTTTATTATTTTGGTAATGGTAGACATTAGATCATTCCCTTGCTGGTATTGAGGTCACAATGGCATTTAACTCAGACAACAAAATGAAAGAGCTAGCTTCGTATTGGAAAAACTTTGTGAAGCGAAACGGGGAGATGTTGCTAGAAAACATAGCAAGCTGTCCATAAAATATATTTACAAAGTATAAATACAAACTTTAATTAAAAGACAAGATGGGAATTGAGATTCTTTTGGAGGTGGGATTTTGGTGGAACCCAACCTTTCTTAAGTGCCTTTCTCTCTCAAGTAATGAAGTAAAGAACCTTTCGAAGGCTGAATATTTGCACTAAAAGTACTTGTATAAATTACTTGTTCCATCAGAAGATTTTGCGATGATGAGGGGTTTTGATGAAGTAGATGTGGCATGGTTAAAAGGGTAATCTGAGAGATCAATTATGAAAAGTTGATATTTTTTTGATCGCTTTAGAAATAATTTGGATATTTACTATCTCTTCAAGATTTGAAGTTGTAAGCCCAATTTTGCAATCTTAATTATTTTTAAAATCGGAGTTTGGTGCACATAACTAAAACGAATGGTTATATATTCCGGTGTGTGCAGGGCTTGTTGAAATTAGTTATGACAATTAAAACGTCTACAACACATTAAAAGAGATATTTGGCTGAGTTTGCAAATAGGGAGGACTGAGTATTGTAATGAGTTGAAACAAATTTTTAGAGGTATTTCTTATACTTTACGAAGAACTTTAAATACACCTCTCAACATCGTCAAAAAACACGTAATTTATTTGGTTGAAGAGTGCGGGTTTCTACTGTTCGTAGTATCTCCAATGAACCTGAAGCTGTTCTTAAATCTAACAGAAACACCCATCACTCAGTTACAAAGGAGAAATAGTCTACATGAATGGTTTGTTGAAATAATGGAACAATGACTAAATAGGCCTTTGTAGGTTATATCGAGAGTCAATACTAGTTCTAGGCCCATGTTATATATGAGTATAATGGGGAAGAACTCTTATTATGTAAATACTTCTAGAAGTTGTAGATTTGAATCGCTTGCGATATTATATCTTCCAGACATTTCGTATGAGAGGTCTCGTTTGATATAAGCCATAACCCTAGGTCTAATTTATTGATTCGGGTGCAGTATGATTCGTACGTAACCCGGGTGGATAATAGTAGCATACCAATCAAATAAGTATTGTGGATGTTCCTTTTTTGATTTAGACCTCGAATGGTGGTTGTAGTATCTAGAATAATCCAGGTGATTGACATATGGTCGATGTTACTGATCAATCAATAGGTTTACAAAATTTACTTCACCTCAATCAGACTAAAGGTTCGAGGCTTGTAGTGGTTCTAGTTTGCAATAGTTTTCACGAGTGTTTGAAAATAAGGTTATCTGCTAGTTCGGTATCATACGTGGTGCGAAGCCGACTATTTGGAAAGACTCGGCCCACCGCAGTTACACTACCGTTCAACCGTGATGTTATAACTTCCAAATTTTAGGAAACTCATACAGATTGCTAAATTACTTTGGCAAATACTAACCTGGAATCTGACTCTCATTACATATAATTTCTAAATATTGACTACCGAATGCTTATTTTTTGAGTTCCATACTAGACAAACCGAAGAACAACTGATAAGGACCACCGTAAGAGATTATCATTTTCAATCAAAACAATTAACTGCAACGTTACGAAGAAATGGTAGGCAAACTTCATCTTCTAGATTGATTTTTTGAAATTGATAGACATGAAAGGTTGTTTTGGCTGCTTCTATTTGTACGAGAGGAGGCAAAGCTGTCCTCTCTAGGCAATTTCGGGAGATATCAAGGTCTCGAATTGAGGCACTATTAGCTTCGTTCCCAAAGCTTGCCGACACAGGAACTCAGCATACAACCGTTGAACAAGATAGTGTTCGGTTTGTCTACCAGCCACTTGACGAGCTATACATGGTTCTTGTGACTAATCGCCAATCTAATATCCTCCAGGATATTGATACTCTTCATCTATTCGTACAAGTTATTACTAGTACCTGTAAATCTCTGGAGGAAAGAGAGATATTAAAGAATGCATACGAGCTATTAAGTGCATTTGACGAGATTGTCACTCTAGGTTATCGTGAAAACTTAACAATAAGTCAAATCAAGACATTTCTGGAAATGGAAAGCCATGAGGAGAGAATACAGGAAATAATTTCTAGGGTAAGTACTTAAGATATCTATACATGTGAAACTAAAATTAGTATAGAACAAGGAGCTAGAGGCTACAGAAGAACGAAAAAGAAAAGCCAAACAATTGGAAATTCAACGAAAAGAGGCCTCTAGGGTTGGCAGAAGTACGATTTCTCGTCCTCCAGTCTATCCCATCTATCCCTCTTCAACTCGCTCACCTGTTACTGATACATATGACACATACGAAGCCGAGAAAAATAAATTCAAGTATGTTGCACCCGAAAATCTGGATATTTGCCAATAATTGACTCTAGATTAGAACTCCTCTATCAAAAGGCAAAGGAATGCAACTCGGTAAAAAATCAAAGACGCATGAGATTTTCGAGCGTGTCAAAGAGGATTTTGAACCTGAGAGCGAAGATACGACTTCAAACTTAGTAGTTAACCAGTCTTCTACCGAAATCACCCAGGAACTAGCATCTCGTATGTCGTCAGGTCCTGATCACGATGCTATTCATGTCACAATATCAGAAACCCTTAACGCATGCTTATCCAGAGAAGGCACTCTGAATTCATTAGAAGTCAAAGGAGACTTGCAGCTAAGAGTATCAGATCCTAGTTTGACAAAGATAAAATTAGGAATATTAGCGAACGCGAGTCATAATGTGCAATTCCGGACTCATCCTAATGTTGACAAAAGCCTTTTCAACAACTCCAAAATTGTACAGATGAGCAATGTCTCCAAAGGGTTTCCTGTCAACAACTCCGTCGGAGTTCTTCGATGGAGAGCAGTACCAAAGACAGATAATTCAAGCGCAATCCCTATAACATTTAATGTCTGGTCAAGTAAAGGATCTGATGATGCATATAATATTACGATAGAATATGAGCTCACTGGGGGCGATACCTTACAAGATATTGTTATATCTATTCCATACATATCAGGGGAACCCACGATTTCAAGTGTTGATGCCACTTTTGATATTTTTGATGATTATATAGAATGGTCAATAGGAAAAGTAGATGAAGAAAATCCCACCGGGTCATTCGAGTTCGAGGCGCAGGCTAGTGATGAAAATGACTTTTTCCCAATGCAAGTCCGCTTTATAAAAACCAAACCTTATATTGAGGTTGATGTAAGTAATAGATGTTCCAAGCAAATGAATTAGCTAAATTTTTATAGGTCACAGAGGTTAGTCTATTGGATTTAAATGAGACCATAGACTTTTCCAAGGAAATAAAATCAGCTACGGAGTCTTATGTTATTGAATGACAGCCATTTAAAAGCAAAGATCATCGAGACTAATGTCAGGATGAATTTGACAACTTGCACGCCACAATTATTTAAAGATTAACTACCAGGCCACTAAATTTATGCAAGCAAAATGTCTTTAGTATTTATCTATTGATTCGAAAGAAATTCTGGCTTCTTTACGACGTCGAATTTTCAAGCCTGAAATATAACTAAATATTTCCTGTCAAAAGCTAATTTAGTTCCAGGTAATTCGATGTACGTAGCCAAAATTTAGCATTTCTAGAGGATGAAGAGAAGTGCTCATGCATTTCCTTAAAACACTACTGCTAAGATTGAGTCAAAGTAAAACTTCAGCTTTTCGTCTAAATATGTTGATCACTTTGACAATAGTAATGATATAATATACTCATGCTGCTTACAAAATTAATTGAACAGCCATTTAGGGCAAAATCAAGAGATGTCTTTTCAAAGTTTGTCTCAAGCATTAAATCCTCTTACGATAAAAGATCCACAATTACTTAGAACAATTATCCTATAATTTTTCAATAAAGAGCACACGCGTATTTAAGTTGAAATAATAATTTTTAGTTAATCTGTAGTTGCCATTAGGGTGCAATCACATTATCCCAGATTATCTTTTTTAAACTTGTGCACATAAATCCTTGAAATCTTGGGAATTAAGAATTCCCAGTTAAAGGAAAAAACCGATTAGTTCTAAACCAACGTCCATATTTGGTCCATATTACAATTCAAGATAACAGTAGTAATATCAAGCTGTATATGGGTTTTGGCAAATTAAACTTAATGTCTTAACGCTAGCCTAAGTTCTTGGAGACGCTGATCGAGATAAGAATCAGAGATCCTACTCTTTGAGGAAGCAAATACTGCTCACTTTTTGTCCTATCTGACCCCCAAAGCTGAAAGTTTTGTATTCAATCCTGTCCACAAATATGAGCCCAGGCCCACAAAACCATGACTTTAACTCAGCCTCAGTCCAATTACAGCTAGTAATTAGTAAGATACCTCCGGTTTTAATAAGAGGCAGAACTCGATTTCGATAATTTTCACTTATCCTCCGACCACTTGTATCTACTTCTGAAGATAAGCTTATAGCATCAAAAGTTCCTTTATCCAGCACAATATCCCATCCGCTTATATTCTGTCCTTCAAGTACGGTACCCAACGGATCCGAATTCATGATGTTCCAATGTTTGAATTCAATTGAGTTTATCTTTCTTTCAGCAGCGATACGTCGCGCAAACTCAATACTTTTTTCTGAATAATCCACTCCCATTATTCGTCCGTTCCAGCTCTTCCTATTGGATGACATTTCTTCACTATCACTTCTCAAGCTAAACAAAAAATGTCCATTTCCTGTACCCAAGTCAAGAATACTACTATTCTCATGACTGATCTGAATCTTTGAAATTTTAGGATGGCTGACTAATTCTTCAAGATAATTAAGAATTTTTTCTGACGCATTTGCATCATCAAACCAAACAGTCCCTTCGTTTTCAGCATCTTGGATGTGGTTGGTGATTTCTTCTTGATACAAATCATCCCAACTTTTCGGAATAGTTGGTAAGTTTTTATCACTATTCGAGATATTGAAAACCAAGCAATTAACAACTTACTATTCTTTGGTTCCAAGAGGACTAGGCGAAAGATGTTTGGGAGTTGAGATAGTCTCTACTGACATGATTGTAATTAATCCATCTAATTTTTGGGGGGCCAGTAGAGCACGTCGATTGGATGTAAATTTTAACCAATTGGATGGTTTTGGACTAAGACTCGGTAAATGTCAAAATTATTACATAGGTCCCGACATTACCCAATTCATCTATCTACTGATGCAGATCAAAATCCATGCTTACAAACAAAGTTCGGCTCAAAGGCGATAGCTGTAACGCACCCGAAGATATTTTTTCTTCAGCACTTGCAGTTGTCTTTCCCGATGAGATCTGCAATCAGCATGGCGACGAATCTAGCAGTGTCATCTATAACAGCACTGTTCATGGTGAAATTGAACTCTCACTAGCAGATCCCAACAGCAAGGACACGCAACTTTTCAGTCATTTTTTGTGGAATGCAGCTGTACAGCTTGCAGATTTGATGGAAACAGTGCATGAACAAGATGAAGGTCCTCAATGGGATGTCCAGGGACAAAATGTAGTTGAGCTAGGAGCTGGCACTGGTTTAGCTGGTATAATGGCGTGTCTTGTGGGTGCCAAATATACAGTCATAACTGACTATCCTGCTGCTGAAATACTAGCCAACATCCAGGCCAACATAACTCGAAATATCATTTCTCGCAACTTTGTGAACTCTAAACCATCTACTATCGTCGTTGAGGGTCACACGTGGGGTTTATTTCAAGATAGTTTTTCACTTGCTCACCGGGGCGCTTTTACTCGGGTGTTAGTTTGCGATTGCTTATGGATGCCATGGGAGCATGGAAATTTACAAGCAAGTATATCTTGGTTTTTGGCCCCAGGCGGGTTGGCTTGGATTGTTGCTGGATTTCATACAGGTCGAAAAAAGCTAACAGGGTTTTTTGAAATAAATTCCTTGCGCAGTGTTGGATTAATACTAGATAAGATTTGGGAAAGGAATGCTGATGGAACAGAGAGGGAATGGTTGGTAGATCGTGGAATTGAAAATATAACAGAACAAAAAAGGTGGCTAGTTATAGCTATTTTGAGAAAAGAGTATCAATGACTTCAAATCAACATGATAAAATTAAAGTAGAAATTGTAATACATATTTGGCTGTTAAAAACTAACATCAAATGAACGAAATCATTAAACACTCCAAACATTTAGGATGAGATATAACCCCTCTTAAGACAATGAGCAAATAAAACACTGATGTATATTTAATAACTTGACATATAAACTATTGATGGAATAAAAGGACTTGAATGATATACGGTTGCATAAGATAGATTACAATCCGTAAAATAGAACCTCCCATGGTATTAATCCAATCGAGAAACTATACGAATACTGAAATTTTTGAGTATTGAACGGCGATGTCAGAGAATCATTCCAGTCGACAAGAAATCCATCAATAATGCACTACCGTACATAGATACGCTACATGCCCCCGTTATTTTAGCTACTTACAGCTATAATTCTCTTTTTTTTTTTTCCCTTTGATAAGAATTAACAAAGCTTTATTCAATAAAATTCCCATGACTTAAATTATCTGTAACTAGTTTTTCTCTTCAGATAGCAAATCCTTTTTTTTTTTCTTCCTCCAAAAAATCAATTTTGCTCATAATTTATAGAGTGTTTAAATTGAATTTTAGATTTTTCTACGAAAAAAAAAGAGAAGGAAAAAAAAAAAACACCATTTCAGTTTTATTACTTACTTCCCTTTACCATGAAAGAAGAGTTTTGACAATGATACGGTGCAAGAGTACTTAATCGATGGTTTTCGTAGGTGGGTAGGTGAAGTACCTCGAATCTTTTTACTGAGCCTAATGTAAATATTTACTGTTGCTGCTAGTATTAATTACATTAAGCTTAAACAACAATGTATAATATGATTAGTTTCATCTTCATGTTAGTTTAATAAATCGATACTCTTACATCCAATTCAATTATTAACACACACAAATAATTACCTTTTTTTTTTTTCAACGAGACGATATTGACTAAAATCATAGGAAGGTAATAATATATGGGCTTTTAAAAGATTCCTTAATTACATTATGAGAGTCCCTCGCGGTGCATTTACTAGAAATACTCTTTCACTGAGTGAATGTAAAGTTTTGATTTTCTTCATTCATAGAAGTCAGGATATCGACACTTTTGTTTGCTTTTTTTGGGGTTTGACTTACTTACCTAGCAGAGCTATTTAAGATACATGCATTACCATAGATCGGTAGCTTTTTTTGAGTCTGAGAGACAGGCAAGGCTCATTTATAATGATTAAGCCCAGGTAAAATTTTCATGATACGATATCATGACTTTCTAATCATCTTAGGATATGTCTGGAAAATATTTAATAGTATTCAAATTCACTACGCATAAGTTCAGCCGACAGATCATTTATGTTATTAATAAGGCAATGCAAAATTAGATGTGTTTATTAAGTGACTGAGTTTTTCAGACATTTCTTTGTAAGAATTTCGAGAGTTTTTCAATATAGAGGCACAATGTACAATGTATTCGCGTTAAAATAAGAATATTTAAAATACTTTATTAGGAGCGAAATATCCTCGTGTCAAGATTTTCATCCAGTTTGACCAAGGAAAGATAGGAATTTGTAGAGCTAAAAAATAGACTTGACAACCCCCAAAACAGGAATCCTTATAATGCGTATTGATCGTACTTGTGCTATCCTTGATGAGCCTATAAGAGATAACATGATTGAATGTAGAAAATTAACATAACCATTTGGCGTACGAATTAGAAAATTCCGAATCAATTATCTCCAAATTCCTCAAACTCCCTTTTTCTTAAATTGACGAGACCCAAGAAATTAGTTTCCTAACGATATTGAGCCTTCAATGAGGAAAATACCGACGATATGATGGTCGAAATTCGTTTGTGGTAACTAGCGATGAGAATAGGAGGCGAATGTTATTATTGAGGTAAATATAAATAAGCTTAATAGGTTTATTATTATCATGGCTCTTTAGGATAAGAGGTCGAAGCTCAAGAGTATGTTTTTATGGAAAGTATAAATTTTCGAGCCATTCTACAGCCTTAGAGTTGGAAGACCAAACATAGTTGAAAGCTGTAAATTGCCAGTACTCAAAGAAAACCTAAATTCCGTGCAAACTATATTTATCAGATCAATATTTCTTTCAGTATAGCTGGAGAAATGGAATTTCAACTAATCAAAATATAATCGACAAATATTATTTACGCACGAAAAACAAGCCGTCTCAGTTGGATATAAAGACTTTATAAGCTTTCGCCTAAACCATTTACTCAAGGACCTTTCAAATTTCCCGATTCATTAATATTATCTGGATATTCAGGCTAGATCAAATAAATAGCAGAAATTGAAAGCTGTGAGACCCGGTCCGTGACTTTATGACTAGTAGCTTTCTTGATTCATGCAAAACCAATATTTCGTGTTCTTTTTTTTTCGCAAGATGATGTTTCGTCTAAAGAGCTCCTTGAAACATAGATTTACTCATCCATTATTATCTACTCTAAGTATAAGAGTTTACTAAGCAAATTTCCAGACTCATCTACGAACCAGAGGAGCTTCCAGAGTCTCTTGAGCCAGAGCCTATTTAGCCAAGCACTGTTCTTTGCTAAAACAGAGTCTTTGTTTTTATTACTTAGCTGCTCTAGAGTGGCTATCTCCTCCTTTATTACGATGAAAAATGATAATAAGGGGGTTATCCTACCCAAGACAAGCGCTTTCTGATGGCTTTCCACTTCTAATGTCATTAGGTGCCAAAACAAGGTCAATTTCGGTATATCGAGGCATATGAAGATAAGGAATGTAACATTCAAGTATAGTTTAGCAGGCTTTAAAACTAAGTTAAAATTATAGCCAGCTAAATAATGAATTATATTTGCTGGATTATTTGGTTTAGATATCTAGCTAATTGGGATATTCCAAATAAATGTGAGCGAATTTATTAATAAAAATAGCGTGGACGGTATAAGGTAATACCATCCAGGCCTGCGTTTATCCTCGTGACGTGGTTTTACATTTTTGTTCGAAAAACCCTAAATTAGATGTAGAAAACCCTCTTTCCAAACATATAGCATTGCAAATTTAGATGTGTATCTCATAACTTAAAGGTAATTCTAAGATGATGGGTAGTAAGATCGATCGGTAAGTGTACTTCTGCAAATTTTTAGCGCTCTCGTTGACGCTCTACTTTTGCTGGTAGGATATCTTAATTTGCAAGCATTTGCTAGAATCTTTTTTGAATTCATTGAGCACCTTTGCAGGAAAATATTATTTCAGGCTAGTTTTTTTGATTTAAGTTTTAGCCATCTCAAAGAATCAACGATAAATTCCATTAAATAAGATTCTTTGAGCGATTAATGGAAATGGGTTGTTAAGAATTGGAATATTCGGCAGCAGCATGTTGAGAGGAGCTTGAATCTTAGAATCATCGGAGCATTTTTCCAAAGCTTATATATCTTTCTATGTCAGAGTCGCAGTTATCTGGATTATGAAGCCATCTAGAACTAGTAACAGTTGTATGGTAATTAACTATTCTCCAATTCTTAGCCAGGCTTGCTCAAGTGGAATTGATATGTATACTGGTCACGACCAGAGCGAGATCGTTTTTGGTTCAAGAACTGATATGACTATTTCCTCAATTTAAAGCAGGTCTTAAGGATTATCTCGAGCACATATGATTATCTTCATTATTTCGACGTAAAGAATAGTCAAATATCATATAGAATTCAAGAAAATGATCGGTTAAATGTTGTCCTCGTTCGAAAATACTTTATTTGAATGATATTAATGCATGCAGAAGCATTAGGTAACTATTAATTAAAGAGCTAAGCTAATAAGCTATAGGAAAACCATCTGTAGTTCGAGGACTGGTTGAAACTGTTGTTATATTAATAGCTAGCAGGGTTGAAGGAGCGATAAAGGATAATGGAATATGGTTAAAATCGCGAAGTAGCTTTAGTATAATCCATCTCTCAATTGTACCATGAGTGAAATTCACTTGCTAGCACGGCTCCTACAGAACGCTCCTGGTAAATAAGCATGTACCATTCTGAGCACTAAAACTCGATTGCACACCTAAAATGGAGGTAGATAGCGGAGGGAATTCCGAAATATTATGTTTCGCTGGTTTTAACGTGTAATTTGTCAATTTTCGGGATTCCAACTCTGGTACACATAATATTTATTAGAAGCAGCGGAAACAAGTACATAAAAGATAGAATGAATCAGTTTCCTGTTGAAAAATCGAGTTTTTTTACCAGAAGATTGAGTAACTAATTTTGGGTAATTCACAATTCATCTTAAAATAGTTCTAGGAAATCTTCTCAAGATTAATCAAGCATCGAACCTCTTGGTCCATCCATTGATGCTTAAATATCAAGAGAATAGCCTGCGACCAACTATCCTCATCAAAGACTTTAATAAGACCGTCAGGTCCATGAACCTTGATATTAAGAATTTGCTCTAGGCGATAGTCTATCGACTGATTGACATGATGGATTAATTTTGAGAAATCAAGATACTGATCGGGCAGAATTTCAAGCCGCTCCTTGATACGGTAGCCATCTCGTAGAAGGTTAATATAATACTTCATAAATGCCTTCTCAAGCACTGGGAGTTGCTCGTTTTGAGCAGTATCAGACCTTTGGTTTTCATTTAATGAATTGTTGATTGAGCTAGAAGCTATGTACTCTATAATGGCATTAAAATTTGCATCTATACTGGAATCCGGAATAGTTTGTAAATGAAGACCGTCATTTCCATTTGGGATATTTGAATTTTCAGAGGAGACTGAAATTATCTCTGGATCTATTGATTTACTTGCAGTGACAGTTATCTCTGGTTCTATTGGCCTATTTGAAGTAACAGTTATCCCTGGCTCTATTGGTCTACTTGAAGTAACAGTTAACTCTGGCTCTACTGACTTGTTTGATGTCACGGTTGGTTTGTTGGTAGCCCCGCGCTTATTACTATTTCCCAAACGCTTTTCCATCCGCGTCTCATTCGCATATCGACGTTGCCTCTCATTAGTCACCATTCGACGCATTAAAGGAGTGACGAGTTTGATGATTCTGAGTTTGATTTATGTTAGCATAGTAGCAAATTATTTGCAGCTAGAAATTTCTATATACATACTTATTTTTTGAGTCAGGCCACTTAAATTTTCTCTGATCTGCTCCTTCAGACTTACAGCCAAAGCAGTATTCGCCCCAGCCCTCCTCTTCTAAGAAATGCTTCACCAATGAGTAGAGCTTTAGCTTGTTAAGATCCTTTTCAGATCGGCTCTTTGCGCCAATAGCCTTACGCCGTTCAGGGAATTTCTCATCTAACATGTAAACTTTAGCAGCTCCTTGTAGTTTCAGAAACATCTCCGCGGTTATATCAAGTGATATAAAAATCTTGGATATTGGGGCGCCTGATTGATGTAAGTGTTAGACCTTTCGGACAGAATTAGACATAACATACGCGTATATTTTTTTGAAGCTGCTGAGGGTCGCCTGAATAAAGCTGCTGCTGCATGAATACCGGCCAACCTGGCATCAGAAACTAGACCGGGACTAAGTGCGGGAGTTGAAGGGCCACTGTCTTGTTGGTCAGTCGCACAATTAACTATCCTCTCTTCGTCTTCGTCAGGCGGTCCCCATATATCTAATTCTCGAGCTAAACCATCGACATCTTCCTCAGTATCACTATTCTTTCTGCTCACATCGATAAGCAGAGCTGAATCGCAGAGATCAATTTTAGATTCAGAATTTTTGGTTTTTTCTCTCTGACAATCATCAATTTTCACATAGCCTATCGAGATTAATGGTTCTCGAGACTTTGTAGAGATTAATGATCCAGGGGAAGGAGCTGAAGACGCTAGTGCTTGTAGGTTTTCTTGTGATGGTTCTCGATTGAAAGACGGTAAATTTGATTCCTCCCGTATTTCACTCGAGACGATGGGTACGGATGGTGACTCAAAATATTCTCTAAGGTTCACAATGGTTGGCTCATGATCATTTTCTTCGGTAGCATTTGCCGTAAGATTTAGTATCTTAGTAAGATGATAGTCTGAAATAGGTTTATTTTTTTCCTTAAAAGCCTCTGTTGAATCAAAACTACATAGACATTGCAATAAAGCTAAGCTCTCGGGTAAGGAATCTAACTTTTTAGATGGGTAACTTTCATCGGATATTGAAATAGAGATACCACTAGTAATTTCAGTATTTTGCGCTATTTCCTCAATCTTCTCAGAGCCGTTCTCTATTTCTTTTGAATCCGTCAGTGGCAAAGCCATGAGAGAACGATGATGGAGTTTCTTTCCATTTTAAGGTTATTGTCTATCGGAAATTTCTATTAAGGCTGCATAATTATTGCAGGGATCATGGGATGTGCTTATTTGTTCGCGCGACAATCAACCCCAGACTAGGACAGACAAGTCAGTGACTATGATTGAAGAGATCTTGGAATCATCGCCTCTATATTCAGAACTTCTTTCAATTATTGCACTGTTGATCATCAGTGGACTTGTACTCTATCTCATACGATACTACCTCCCTCTCCGAACAACTCCCGCATACCTATTGATTCCAATATTCTTTGCCCTTGTGCTGCCAGCTAGCATAATTCTTCTTGTACCCATAGATCTTGCATCAATTGCAACGGACTCGAATATAAGAGGAAGCAGAGGAATTTGGCTTCCTGAGAGAGTTATCTTAGTATCATGGCGAATATTATATTGGGAAACATTCTTCCTCACTTGGTATGCTCCAAAATTTCTCCTTTATCGAGTCTGACTGAATCATTTTTCAAGGTTTATCTTACCCATCCTAGGTGAGTATGCAGATACTGGTTATCGTGATCCTAAATCACGGTTGAAATGGTCCCTTAAGAGGAATTTAGTATATCATGGGGTAGTCTTTGGCTCTGGACTAGCTGTAATGATATACTTCTTCGTCAGCGCAGGTGTATCATTTACTACATTAAAAGGATTACTGGTGGCTACAGCATACTTCTGGAGCTTACTCTTTGCTATCTACTTAATGGGTCACGGACTTGTTGCCATTCCTAGGAGATTTTTTCGAAGTGCCAATCTCAGTAGTAGATTGGAATACTTATATTCAAATGCCACAAAACTAGATGAAAGGCTTGTTGATTCAATCTTTGAGTTGGAGGATCTCGAAGAAGTGGTTAACGAATTAGCTGCACGTAGTTCGACCATGGATACTAAATTCCAAGATTGGATTGAGGAGCTAACTGACGAATATCATTTGATGAAAATAAGACCCCGGTACCCCTCTACTCAGCGAGTATCTAGCTCTGAAGTTACTTTGCCTCGTATCATTACCGAAAAATATCTTGCAGATCTCAGCCGGAGACTATCTATCGCTCGTCATGCTCATGCCCGATATCTTGAGGAATGGAATCAAGTTGTAACGAGTGCTGCAGAGATAAAGGAAACACTTGATGCTTACTCACTTGGTCGTATTGAACTAGGAAATTCTTCGCCCAACGCAACACTGCTTGAGCGCTTCACAATCTTGACACCACGTACTCGATTCTACTTCCGATACTACCTACTCCCTAGCTTAAATAGGTTTTTGGGACTTTTCTTTTCGCTCGCATCATTTTTTATAATATGGTCTGAGCTTATTAAGCCTATAAATCCACTATTCTCTATAATATCAGTTACTGTCATTCATCATCCAAACAGCGAATATGGAGAGATAGGATTTGCGGGCCAAATTGTTGCTGCTTCATGGATACTTTACATGTGCCTAGCAGCACTAACCTCACTCACTGAAGTTAGAGTCTGGCGAGGACACGCTCTTGTACATCGAAACACTCGTGGTGAAAGTGCAGTATGGTATTCATATCAAGTTGCAAGGCTTAGTGTACCTTTAGCTTTTAATTTTATAACATTTCTAGATCCTGGCCTCTACACGCGCACAGTATTCTATGAATTCCTAGGTAATTTAATAAATCTAACGCCTCTCTCAAGCTGGTTTGATTTGCTCTGGCCTACTTTTATTATATTTCCAGTTTGTGCGACGCTTTTTGGCTTATACCGCAAGATGTATGATTGTATAGGTTATGGTGATTTAATTGATGATGAAGAAAGAAATAGTGATACAGCTCATGGAACAGCTTCTAAGTCCCGTGGAAAAGATCTTATTGACCGAGAGTTACAAAATTCTTCACCCACACCTTTTGGGCGAGACTCAAGCTTAAATCAACGACAAGCCAAAAAAGTTCCTTCAACAAATTTTTCTTCTACTATCCCAGAGAGAAGGCAGACTTCTGGTCCATCCCAATTGCGCTCAAGCGCTGATATTCATCCGCGACCTGAACGCCTATCAGAAGAAAATTCTTATCAGACGTTCTGGCATCGATTTAAAAACACTGTAGAGACTGTTCAAAGTCCAAATTGGCTTGAGAATGTAGGAGATAGCATCAAAATTTCTAAGTGGATTGGTGGAAATGATAGGTCACGCTCGGATAGAAATGAAGCTACTGGTTGGCTTAACGGATTACGACAGGAAGGGAGAGTACGCTTATAATTACATTAAGTATGATCTCTTTTCAGCATTTTCTTTTGTTGTCGCAAATTTTGCCGTTTATAATAGTACGTAGTTATGATTCATGAAGTACAGTAATACCTGAGTTTAACTGAGGAAAAAAGTACGAAGAAGGTCTTATTTGCATATATATGAAAATTCAGATTTAATAATTAATTCTACATTACTTCACTATTATGCACCAAGAGTATATATTTCAGAGAAGTGAAATAAGCTCATGGTTACTGCACAACCAAATCTATCAAACTGTCTGATGTTTACTTTGAATCCAGTTTTCTGACTACATAAAATGTGCTTGACAAATAGGGAATATGCAGAGATCTATAACCTTCACGGTTCCTTTGTTAACTGCTAATTTTCTTATTGTGACCTTAATGATTTCTCCTACAGAAATTAATTATCTACAAAAAATACAAGAACCTCCCTCTTAATTACAGGTTTTTTTGTTGTGATAGATGGTTTACCCCAGAAAGAATAGGATTTAGATTATCTCCTTTTCCTCGCTAATCTTCACTAGGCATGGCCAATGTTCCTAAAATTCGGTGTTTACAACAACCTAAAAGAACTAAGAACTAAAACCTAAAATTATAGAAGGCAAAATATCTCCCAAAAAGCGCCACATTGTTGACGTCAAAATGATCTCAATCAAGTACAGTTGTACTTTTGTGTAATAAAATGTTCAATTAATTGTGAGTCAAACCACAACGTCTATTTGCATTCGTCTTCTCATACAAGTAATCCTTAGAATAAAGTGGCTTATGTAACATTTTTTTAGTTAACGTCAATGACGCAAAAGATAAAAATGGGAAAGATGGGAACCAACTGACTCACATGATATTGGAGCTATCTTGGCAAACTCGATACGTTCTCTCATTTTCCAAAAGAACAACCATAGCTCAGCCCCATTCTCTCCTTAGTGACTGCTGCAATAGCCAATTCCGAGTTTTACTTCTTATAAGTCCTTTTTAAGTAGAATTATCCTGAAGTCCTTCCAATAAAAATCAGGAGAAAAATAGAAAATGTCTTTCAATACATTGGCATCGGTTGTGACTTTTGGAGGTAAACTCTTGAAGCTCACGCACTTATCTTCAGCAACGGGATGTGAGATGTCATTAAATTTATACCTACCAAATGCAAACAAAACTGCCACTGCCACCACTACAACAACGACAACGACAACGTCCACGCCTACATCTACATCTACAACAGTTACGGCAACTACAACAACTACATCATCTACAAAATCTGCTAATACTGAGGGAAGAAAAACACCAGTTTTATTCTTTCTATCAGGACTCACCTGTACCGGTAATAACTGTGCCGAAAAGGGCTTTCTACAATCTGCAGCAAGTCGAAAAGGAATAGCTATAGTATATCCAGATACTTCGCCTCGTAAATATTGCCCCTGATACACCTCCTTTTTCCCCTCTCCCACGATTCCCCTAACTTCATTCAATTTTTAAACATTTAAATTTTTGGAGTTTGCTTTTATTTAAAAAAAACCCATATTAATCCCATCAGAAGAAATCTATTCACTTAAGTAATATCACTACGCAAGACATGTTTCCACCAAAATTTTCTTGTCACTAGAAAAATTATCATCCCACTCATTATTACTGTTATTATCTTGAAGTCAATTTTTTAATAGAGGCTCTTTACTTAGGAGGTTTAAGAATTCAAGGTGAAGATGATTCATATGATTTTGGAACTGGCGCAAGCTTTTATCTGGATGCAACTCAACCCCCCTGGTCCACCAACTACCAAATGGAATCATATATCACCAAGGAATTACCTGAAAAACTGTTCAACCATTTTCCGGAATTGGATGCATCTCGAATCTCGATTACCGGCCATAGTATGGGTGGACATGGCGCTCTAACAATTTTTCTTAAGAATCCTGGCATATATAAAAGCGTATCAGCGTTTGCCCCCATCTGTAATCCTATTAACTGCCCTTGGGGTAAGAAGGCTTTTACTGGTTATCTTGGGACCTATGAGAACAACGTAGAAAAATGGAAAATGAATGATGCCACCGAACTGGTGAAAAGATGGAATGATGGACCATTCCCCTGCCTAATCGATGTTGGAACAGACGATAACTTTTACCTACAGAAACAGCTTCTACCTGAAAATTTTGCTGAAGCTGCGAACATGAGTGGTGTAGGCCAAAATCTAGTGATTAGATATCAAGAGGTAAATTATTCTCTCCCTGTACAAGCATTTAGTGTAGAAAAAAAATTAGCTAAGTACCATCAGGGCTACGATCACTCCTATTATTTTGTATCTTCTTTTGCATCGGATCATGTCAATTTTGCCGCAAAGTATCTCTTTGCATAAAGCATTACTTCATCTATCCTTCGATTTTTAGGTTGTTCATACAGTATTTAGCAGCCCCAAACAATTGTAGCCCTCATCAAAATTGGAAAAATTCTGTTTGTCACCTATAGAACAAAAATAAGCACCACACATTGCGTGAGGTATACAAATCTTATATAATTTATATTAGAGATTAAGATCTCACTCAAGGTATGTTTCACGCCGTTCACAGTACTTCTAATTCGCGAATGGTATGGAACAAATATGATTCTGGAGTTGATGTATGTGCATATAATATCTAATTATGAAAAAATTGTTACCTGCAATATACAAAAAAGCAATAAAAGTTCACAATCGAACCGCAGATCGCTTATTTATTATCCGTGGCTTGTTATCTAAGAAAACAATGACATCTTTGCGTCTAATATATAAATCTTTTCAAGGTCTAGGTATCATGTTTTAATTGATAAAAAGACAGGTTTTCGAAGTTGCTAATCGATTTCTACCACTGCTCTCTAATTTCAATTTTCGCCATCCTATGCAAAAGACTTTTTATTCTTTGAGTAATATCTATAACCAAAGAGAATTACCACCAAAACGTACTTTTTCATTTTTCATTTTACTTGAATACGTGAATTACTTGACTGATTCAAGAAATCCATCATGAAGATGAGTTGCACAACACCGTAAGCTTTGATGGTTTATTTTTCACTAAAAGACGAATAATTAGATTAACTCTTTCAAAAATATTATACTCTGCGCTTGACAGTTTGTTTAAGAATTGCGGAATTTTTATAGAACTTATTCTTCCTCAGTCGAAGCACTCGGATCTTTAGCGAATTCTCTATACGTATCGAGAAATCAACGTCACTACCCTTGCTAAAATTCCCGCATCTGATCTCTATACCCATAAAATCAGGCTTTGCTTTTTTTTT
>QVIK01000061.1:77046-115293 GCA_003957845.1 Oidium heveae | reverse complement strand
CCCCCCCCCCCCCCCCACCCCCGCATGCACCTTATACGCGCCCACCGTGGCCTAGTGGTTAGTTATTTCTGTATTTCCAAAGAGCGTAGGCGGTCAAGTAAGCTGAGTATTCGATTCCCCCTGTTATGTTACACTGCTATACTTAGCAATCATTTGTGCATCTTTAATGTAGTTGCAAGATATTTCTAGCAATTATTATAAGCGAGCTAGTACTAATTAAGATTTTTGGTCGATAGCAATATTACTATTTTCAAAACGTTACTGCTAATAACTGTCTCATGTTTTGCTTTTTAACACGAGTATAATTTAGCCAAACGTCTGTACATAAAGCGTGATCAATATGAGTTGATCTTTTTCCTGTGGTTTAAACACACGAAATTTAAGGCAGCTATTTATGGTAGGCCAGATTTTGAAAATTGTTTTTACCGCGGCAGTATCCTGATTTGCAGGGTTGAAGCAGAGCCATGGGGCGGGGGGGGCAAATATATCATCCGCCCAAACTTGAAAGCAGTAAGTAACGTGATTAATTCTCTTTAGTGTAATAAAAATCACAATACGACAATATTATGACGTGCTTGATTGAGTTTTATGTTAAGTCGTCACACTCTCTAGCGTAATAATCCCTATTGCATTAAAGAGAGATTTTACCCGAGTTGTATCATGTAAACGAGGCATTACTGTTCTTGGATATCCCCCATCCGCCATTGATATCCTGGGGCAAATGAGATTTCTCAAGTTGATAATCTGACACTACTAGAACTATATAACAGCTTCATCGAGTTGCAGAATTTAGGCGAAAGCGGTCGGCAGGGGGCTGGCTGATCGGACTCGTGGCACCTTGTCGTAATTCATCTTAAAGCCCAATTCCCTGCCGTAGAGATCATAAGAAAATTTGCAGGGATTGTCAGCTAAATATTTTCAGCATTTCAGCTTTAAGACAGGGTTGATTTGGCGCTAGAATTACAATTCCGATGTCCAGTTATTTCACAACTTTCTTTTTTTACATAACGAGGTTTTGTCGGACATGGATCTCTCAGGAGGATCTGCAAATGCAAGAAGTTGTTTTGACGCAATGAAACTTTTCAACGTTCAAAAATCTGACAGCTGACGCGGACTTTTTCACTACCAACCCTAGTTTTCGACATGACTAAAAGTTGCATTAAATGCAGGATGATGAACACTTTCCTCGACTATTGATTCCAAATCAAAACGGCTGCTTAAAAAAAATTGTCCCTTTTTTTTGAGAATAAATATTTGACCCACACCTCCCCTGTCTCTACACGGTAATCCCGACGTAGACCTTTTGATTGACGGATATCATCACGAGATCGGCTCACAGAAGCTTGATAATTCACGTTGTAAGGATAATTGTTCAATCATGAAATAAACTATCCCCAATTTAGAGAAATCAGTTTCTTGCAGATTAAACAATGACTTAATTTATCATGAATGGTTACGTTGCTGAAGGCATATACTACTAGTTCTTTCACACATTGACAAATGATTACTTACTTGCATAAATTGGACACCCATCCTGAGCGTAAGAAACCTATGCTCATATCAATGCTTTTAAAGCAACTTGCCTATTTACATTGAACTGTTGTTAACTTAGGCACTCGACGACTCAGCACCTACACGCGGCATTTCCCATTAGTTTTCAGCTCTCTCTAATGAGTTGGATTGGTTGAAACTGAGTCATCAGCTTTCTAACCTCCAGTTGGGCTTTTCCTTCTGCCATGGAGGGAGGTACTGTACCTACTTAAATCCCATTGAAAAAAGCCGTTGGCACTAGGAAAACATAGGATGTATGACACAAGACTCTATATTGGTAGATAGAGAAGCCTTCGCTACGTCCTACATTGACCACACACCGGTGAGTGGACGAAAGTCTGATGATTGATCAAGGGCCGAGACTCGTTAACACTTTTAATTTTGTTGATTCGAATCATCACATACTTTGTCTTGTACAGCCATACAATCTCAATTTACCAGGTACAAAAGACTTGACTTCATCTATTGACTAGATGTCACAAGTCCGTAACAGGATAGAAGACAAGGCTAGCCTGGTATACGATAATCACTTTTACCAAATGCTTTTCTGCCATCCTTATGTCATCTTTTATTTGTCCATATATAAGGCCAGAAAGATAGGAAGAGAAATTTTGATACATATGTACATCTACTGCGACCAGCTGGACGGCCTTTTAACAGGGAATCTATAATTAGCGATTTTCGCAGGTCTCTCCTGGGCAGCTGCACACTTGAAAATGACCATTATTTTGTATGTTATCAAATGATAGCTAGTGCGTGTATTGCTGCTTGCCGAAGTCGCAAAGAAGGCATATATGTTACCCTTGGCTCGTAAGTAAAGAGCACGTACGTATTTTTCATTCTTTCATGGTCATAGACTCATTGGTGAAAATTATAATTTGCTAGAACAAAACTGAACAATTATCGTAACAACGTGAATTGTCAAGCTTTTGTTAGTCCCTCCCATGATGATTTCCGCCAATCGTCCGATTAGAAGAGAAGGTTTACCCCAGGATTACCGGGGTAGAGACATGGGGGGACTAGGCCAAATATGCATTCTCTTTTTTTTATTTTGCTTCTACTATTGACTATCTTGGAATCAACGCCAGATAGGCCCCTAGGTTTTTTGAATGAAACATCTCTTGTTTTGATAGTAAAATTGTTGCGTTGAGTCTTGCGGTGCCTAAGTCGATAGCCACCTTGTTGCCGTATAAATCTCACAAGCTGATTCATTATCACATTTAGATGATCATAATTTAAAACATCTGCTCGAATACTTTCAATAATGGATTCAAAATATGTGGGTAATTAATCTAAATTAGGTACAAACTTGACGAGTAGATTTATAGATTCCTGAAAGTAGATGGCAAGACCATAGACATTCCTAGAGTGATAAATACGATGCTGGTAAGTCTCACTGCCTTCAAAAAACTTTATTGCAGAAATAAGTGGATCTGTGTCATTTTTCTAGCTTAATTCGTTTCCCTATTACTATTTGAAGTGAATATAATATTAAGCAATTTGAACCATACTAGATATCTGTGATGACTGTAGATCACGATAAATTTCGGCAGATGTCTTGATTGAGTAGCTTGAATTAATAAAGTCCAACGCCACTTGTGACAGTTCAATACTGGCTTCTGGTTCGTGATAATTACGCTTGAAAGTTAACAGTAGGCGGCAGCTGGGTGATTGCGATCGATAGAAACGTTAATTGACTTCGACAATCAAACATTGTTTTCCCAAGTCTGTCACATTTGCTTGTGCTTTTAGATGCCACTTCTCGGGAGCTATCTTGAGTACGGTAGTAATAGCAGTAGTTTTTGACGTTTAGGTCTTTTTTGATCTATATCTGCTTGGGCTTATGGCCACTGCCCCTCTGATTAAGCTAACAAGATAATTGATTGCGTTTATTAGTGGACTGTAGTCTTTGGAGTCGTCATCATTTTTATGAAGTGCTTGAGCAAAGTTGATAGGCAATCCATCGAGGTCAAATGTGTATGAATCGTCAAGATACTCTGTATGTATGAATCGTCAAGATACTCTGTATGTGCATGATTGTAGTCAAAATCATTGTCACGTGATGTTGCCGATTTGTATTTTCATGTAACTAGTGATCGACGAGTTTGTATTTCTTAAATATCAACCTTAAAAAGTATTCATACCTTTCCTTCTATATTTTAGACTTTTACTTAGTTGAATATAATATTACCTCATTAGCGCTTCACATAAGTCTAAGATCACACTTAAAAAAAAAAGGGCTCAACTAAACATCTAACCCCCTAAAAAGAGTAGTTTTTTTGTAGATTGTCTGCACGCCAACCATCCGTCTACCAATCAGTGCTCGATTTCTTTATTTTGGTTTCCCGTACAACAGAAATTTATTGTTTATTTAAAATTATTAATTGCAACTTGACCATTGATTTACTCCCCCACAAACTCACTCACTTAAACACACCACGATATCATCAATTAAATCATTTATTTTATTCCATTAATTATTGAAACCTAATTTCACAAATATGCCTCTTAACAACCCCAGGGAAGAACTTTTTGAAAGCTTCGAAGCTGTATTTAAATCTATAAACACATTTGCCGCTACAGAAAGCTATGCTGTTGTAAAACTTCAGCCTATTTATGATAAGAAGATTCCCAAGAATTTGCGACGATAAATAATTGCCTGCGATAGGCATGGAAAACCTAAGTCCTTGGCTACAAATCGCGCCTCGGGTTCTCGAAAAACTGACTGTCCTTGGCGAGCAAATGTTTGCCGTACTAGTGGTGGCTGGCAACTTACTATTTCAGCAGAAAGCCACAACCATAAACCATCAGATTCAGCTCTTTCACATCCTGTCTTAAGGCGACGAAATGAGGAGGTGAAACAGCAGAATCGCGATCTTTCTGCTGCTAATTTGGACTCTTGACAGATTCTTACTGTGTTACGGCAACAACAAGTCAGAATACTTGATCGAGATGTCTGGAACGAACGTTTCCAATGGAGACAGGAAAAACTCAACGGCCAACTTCCCTCTGAAGCCTTACTACTAGCTTTTGATGATTATGGAAATAGAACTAGAGAAAAGTTTCATTTTCAAGCAGAAGTCCATCAGATAAATGGACAGTCACACCTCCGAAATCTTTTTTCATTCATCCGAAAAGCCAGGCTCTGTTGCAATAAAACCCTGACGTACTTCTTTTAGATTGTACATATAAGACAAATAGGTAAGCAACGTATTCATTTGAGATTAGAATTATAATTGATAGTAGAAAAATGGGGTTAGGCATGCCCCTACTACATGTTGTTGGTAGAAATGCTCTAGATAAGAATTTTACCGTTGCGTTCTGCTTTCTTAGCCAAGAAGATGAGGAACATTACTCATTTGCTGCTCGCCAAATCTTCAAAATATATGACATGTTCAATTTAATGCCACGTGTTTTTGTTACGGACAAAGAAATAGCGCTAAAGAATGCATCAAAGAATGTATTTCATTCTGTGCCCCAAATCCTTTGCCGATGGCATATATAAAAAAATATTCAATCTAAAGCTGCGGATGCTTTTAGAATATCTAGCTTAGATACCGAAGAAGAGAGGGCTCACAAAGAGGAGCAGAGAAAAGCGTTTTTCGGTTTTTGGAGCGTGGTAGTAAACTCCAAGTGTTCCTCCCGACTAGATGATAATTGGGATAAGTTAATTACAGATGTGAAGGAATATCCGCGACTATCCAATTATCTGAAAAGCGAGTGGTGGCCTTACATGAAAGAGTTGTAAGCGGTTACATTGACATGGAATTGCACTTCGGAGCTAGCTACGTCCAATTTTCAAAGTCTTGGTAGCAAGATTTTCGAAATATTAGATACTTTTCCTTTTCAAGCTCACTAGTATTAGCTGCTGTAATATTGGTTTACATTGTTGTAAGCACAATGGCATATTTATAATCAATAGGTTTTTCGGGTATGTACTAACTTTCAAAGGGTCACTTCAAGGATTGAAGGCGCCCATGCTGTTATGGTTTGGGTATAGATGCTTGAGCAAATCTGATATACAAAGGTAGTTTATAATTTTGTCTGTCTATGTACACCAGATCTAAGGACTTGTTATATAGTTCCTATGTATCTTCTGGAATATTCGTCCTTCTTTGATAACCTTCCAACACCTTCATTACCGAAACATACAACACGAAGTTCGATATCTCGCCGTCGATATCCAGAGTATTCCCGTAATTTCTGATCTGGAAAAGGAGCCCGTGCACTGCATCTGGTCAGGGGCAAGAGTGACGTAATTGGAAATAAATAGGTTTTATGAACTACGCTAATTAATTATGCCTGTGATGACCATCGTAGGCTACAGGCTGTATCACAGGCTAACAAGTCGTTCCAATGCCCCCTCTTTATTTGCCTAGATGGTGCGTATTTTTTATGCAAGGTAATAAAATTATTTTTTCCTATGTTCTTTTGTTCTGCTGATCCAACAAATGATCCAATACTATCATCTAATGGTCCATCATTTTTATCAATGGGACCGTATAAAGCTTCAAACTTGTCAAAATCTTTGGTATCCTCAATGGATTCTATTGGTTCCCATGTTGGATTTGCTTCACTCACCCATTTCACTAGTGCTTGTCGAAAAATTCCACGACCTCGACGAATAGTTCTTGCACGTAAAATTGATTCAACTTCATACTCAGGTTCTCCTAAGTCATCTACTATCGGTGGATTTCGTGCATCATCGCGTTTCTGACTGGGAAATGGACCTGTGCCAGCACGTTTTATGAGCTCAACGTGGAAACGCTTATGTATGTTTCCAGGTACGTTCAGTTCTACAGTCAACGGGTCGGGAACGGCTGTTACCCCAAATTTTGCATGTTGCCATGTTAGCTTCTTTGATAATTGAGGGGTTTGAATATGGCGTAAATTAAGCCAAACTTTATCGCCGACCTTAAACCTTTCAGGTTGTCTCCGAACTAAATCCCCATTGACTTCATTAAGTTGCTGTGCAGAAGCCATTGCAGCTTGAGAAAAATCAATTGCATCTTTTAATCTCTGCACATATTTAATTTCTGCAAGCCTTCCTGGATGTCGTGAGGGAGTTTTATCTTGTGGTATTGGTTCAATTAGAGGGTCTAACTCGTAGCCATATCGCAGAAAAAATGGGCTCATACTTCCGATAGCTGAGTTTGGACGTGCATTAAGAGCTAACTGGGTCATTGGCAACAAATCCATCCAATTATTCTGATCATAACATGTAAAGGCTCGGAGGTACTTGAAAATTTCTTGATTGGCCCGCTCACTAGCATTTGATTGAGGGTGATACCCTGTTGTTAGTCGTTGTGATATGCCGGTCAATCCACAAAATGTTTTTCAAAAGTTACTCAACCAATCACTGCCTCGATCGCTTGTCAGATATCGTGGAAATCCATGATAACGATAGTATCTATCGATAAAAATTTTGGCACACACCTCTGAAGTCAGCGATTTCGTACCGAACGCAAAGATTTCTTTTGATAAGCGATCTGTTATTACCATGATATCAGTGCATCCATTTGACGGTGGCATATCAGTTATGAAATCGATTGTAAGTTCACTTCCAAGACGTTCTAGTATAGGTAGTGAACGAAGGAATCCAGCTTTTGATTCTTGCCACACAGTTGTTCGTCCAAAAATATCACGGTTTCGAACAAATCTCCGCACACATTCCCTCATTTCAGGCCAAAACCATCGTCGTAGAATAATACCTATTAGAGTATCTCTTCCCGGATGTCCTGTAAGATGACTATCGTGTGTTTGTTGCAAGATTGCTGTTCGCAAAGGCTCATAGTCCGGCACCCATACCCTGCTTTCCCTGCCTCGTAGCACACTATCTGCAGCTACTGTAAATTCGGCAATATTGTCTTGAAGGTTATATTGAAATAAAATAAATTGTTAGCTACTCGTTACTCTGTCTATAATAGAGTGATATATATTTTCATCATACAGCATGGTGTGGTATCCACACGATCAATGACCAGCATCTATAGGTGTTTTACCAGTTACCAATCTCAAACATTTCCGAAAATATCTAACCAGAGAAACCGCTATGTAACACACTGAAACAAAGTACTAACTGATTTATAACACTCCTCCTACTTTACAGCTGATGAGGCTTGTAATGTAATGGTAAGATCGTTTGTAAAAAAAATCTCCTCCTGCTAAGGTGCTTTGATCCCCATTAGCCCGAGTAGATTATCATATTTTTGTTTGTTTTGACATTTAGTTAGACAATCAGCCAGTTGATCATTTGTATTGATATACTCCACGTTGATTCTATTATCTTCGATTAGTTCTCTGACATAGTGAGCGGCCACGTCAATATGCTTTGTTTTGGCATGAAATACAGGATTTTTGGTTAGTTCTATGGTCGATTTATTGTCACAAAATATCGTGAGACATTTAACCTCATCTGTATATCCAATTTGATACAATAGTTGCGCAATCCAAACTGCTTCTTTTGCATTGTAAAGAAGAGCCAAGTACTCTGCTTCGGTCGTTGGTGTTGCTACTGTTCTTTGTAATTTTGATGCCCATGTTATCGGTGAACTTGCAAACATCCACATGGAACCGGTTGTTGATTTTCTCGATGGATGGCCAGCGAAATCTGCATCAGAGTACCCAATCGGAAGTGGTCGGCTATCTTTAGTGTCCACCTTTTTCTGCCGAATATTTGAGGCATTGATCTTTCGAATTGCACGAATACTTCAACACCTCATTGCAGCGTCCATGTGTCTAATTTCTGGAGAACAACTGCTCTGGGCTAGCCGATTTGTCGTAAAACAATTTTGCGGCCTAGTCCCTCGTACTAACCAATTTAACTCACCCAACAAAGCTTGGTATTTTCGCAAATCTGTTTCTGCCTCCGGTAATTTCGATTCTTTTGGTAACAAACTTTCGCAATTGGTTACTGGAGTCCTAATCATTTTTGTTTCATAATCCGAGATTCCATATTTCATCATTAGGTCCTTTATATAGTGCTCTTGATTGATACTTATAATTTTATTTTGTCGGTCCCGAATAATATTCAGACTCAATATCATTCCAGCACTGCCCATGTCTCTGACTTTGAAGTTAGTCAGTAAATAATTTTTGAAATAATTGATTAGTTCCTTTTCTGACGAAAAGATTAACAGGTCATCCACGTAAAGTGCAACAATCAGTTTTTTATCATCGCTTACGTATACACTACTGTCAGGCATTATAGCAGATAATTCAAAGTCTTTAAATGCTTTAGATATATACTTATTCCAGACTCGACCAGATTGTTTTAAGCCTTCTAGCGATCGATTTAATTTAATGATTTTTCCATCAAGCACGTCCAGTCCATCAATTCCCAGCAAGAATATATCCTCTTCGAGCGGACCTTGCGTATATGCTGCGGTGAAATCCATTTGCTCTATTTCTAGATCCAGTATTGCAGCTACTGCAATAATTATTCGCAATGTTTCTAACCGAACGACTCCCGAAAAAATCTCAAAATAATCTATACCTTCACGCTGAGTAAAACCTCTAGCTACCAGACGTGCTTTGTATCTTTCAACTTGGCCGTTTAGTAACATTTTCATTTTAAAGACCCACTTTGTACTCACAAGGTCAGCCTTTTCAGGTTTCTCAACAAATTTCCACGTATCATTTGCACCTAGGGAGTCAAGGGTCTCTTTAATAGCTACTCGCCACTTTGCATACTTCATCGCCTCCTCATATGATTTCGGTACCGATGTCAACTTTTGAGACATAAATGCTAGTGCGGCATGTTGGTTTAGACTTTTAGATACTGCTTCTTGTCCGAGTTCGTCAATAAGTCGTTGAGGTGGTTTCCTTTGTCGCTGTGGCCTCTGGGATGAGCTAAAAGTATCTATATGCTCAGTATTATTTAGTATTGTCTCGAACTACATTTTGATTTTCGTTAATCTCTCTTGCAGTATTATCTTGCGTAAGATCAGGTGAATCTACGTTACTTTCATCCTGTAAACAGTCAAAAATATCTTCATCTAAATTATCTATAAGATGACACAGAGAGGAATCATTAGTTCCTTTGATAATTGAGCCTCCCTTCTGGTTTTCTTTGAAAACTACGTGGGAGCTTTCTATAATCGTACCAGTTTTAGGGTCGAGAACACGGTACTGTTTTGATGACCTTCTATAACATATAAATATACCTTTTCTGGCGTTAAGATCAAGCTTATCCCTCTTATTTTTTTCTACATAGACGTATGCAACACAACCATAAACCTTCAGGTGTTTGGCGCTAGGTTTCTTACCAGTCCATATCTCGATTGGAGACTTCCTTCTATCCTGTGCTGGCACAAGATTATTCAAATAACATGCAGTTGCCATCGCTTCCGCCCAGAGTCGTTTTGGTAAGCCAGGTCCTGCTAACATGGATCGCGCTTTTGTTACTAGGGTCCGATTCATTCTCTCGACTTTGGCATTTTGCTCTGGTGTATAAGCGATTGTGGTTTCGTGAATGACTCCCAAAATTTCAATTGCTTTCTTGAGCTCTAGCGCTCCATCTGTTCTGACTTTGATCAATTTTTCTCCTGATTCAAGCTCGGACTCACACCTCCATTCCGGCAAAATTTTCAATACATCCGATTTATGTGCCATAAAGTGTACCCATGACATCCTTGAGAACTCGTCTACTATCACTAGCATGTACCGCTTTCCTCCTAGTGAGGGGCATTTATACGGCCCCCAGGTATCGACAAAAACCCTTTCTAGCTTCTTAATTGCCGGATTTCTTGGTGCTTCGCGGCTCTGATTCCTTACTGATTTTGCGAGATAACAAGTGTTACAATCAGGTACCTCACCTCGTTGGATATGTGGCATGTCAGCTATCGCCTCAAATGTCAAGCTGAGCTTCTCTGCTCCTGGGTGCCCGAGACGTCTATGCCAAAGGACAATCTCCTCCTGTTTAGCTGTATTCGCTATTAGTGCTTGTTCTTTTGTTCGATGTGCTCTTAAAATGCAAGTGTCACCAATCTTTGGGCCTTTTGTAACGATTTTACTGTCACGATTTATGACAACCTCATTCGCCCCTAAATTTACACAGAGTCCTGTATTTGTGAGTTTACCTGGGGACAGAAGATTAGCACTAAGTTCTGGTACATGGAGCACTCCCTCGAATATTGTCTTTTGACCATTGATTGGACAGCTAACTTTTCCCCGACCAACAACATTTAAACTGATGTCGCTCTTTGCAGTCCCTACTGTTGACCTGTATTCTTCGTATTCAATAAAAATATTTCTATCTCTGGTCATGTGACTTGTTGCTCCCGAGTCAACACACCAGTCATCTTCACCTATGTCAGTTGTCTTGTTGGCTATCCAAGCGATGCCAGCGTTCTCAGACTTCTCTTTGTGAGTGCTCTTTTTATTCTTTTCATCGTTTTTCCTTTTTCTGCAATCTGGCTTTATATGCCCCACTTTTCCGCAGTAATAACACTTTCTTGTATCTTTTTTTCCTGATTTGTTTTGAGCATTGCTCTCAGCCCTTAAAGCGACTTCCACGGAAGTTTCCTTTGCTTCAAATTCAGCTTGCCTTAGTCTTTCAACTATCTGTGCGAAGGTGTAGTCGGTTGCCACAATTCTAAGTGTTTCAACTGTGGTCCGATATTTTTCTTGATAACATCTTAATAGGACATCCTTCTTCGATAGCTCCGTCGGCTTATCCTCAGCCGATATACCACCAATTTGTGTTTGTAATTGGGATAAGGATGCTGCCACATCATCATCCGATTTATTTGAGTCTGGTGATGAAAACTGTCTCTGGAGGCTTGAAAGAGTACCTTTACTGGACCCTCCGTTTACTTCTTCTAACTTTACCAAAATCTCCTTATGGATGTTGTTGAAGCAATTGATCTCCGGATTAAAATAAGTATGAAAAGCAATTAGAAGCTTTGGCTACAGCCAAACAGAGGGTACCCTACCAGGTCCGGAAAGAGTACTTTTCTCGGGAGATAAGTTTGGTTACTCATACTGCTCTCGCCCACATCCAAAACCAAATAGAGCTCGCCCAAGCACATGATTACGATGAGAGCGTTCCATACACAAGACTTTTCAGGTCTTGCATGGGTCTTCCATGCAAGCATGATTTGAGACCTCGCCTTCAACGAGGGAACTTTTATATCTCAATTGATGAGATCAATCAACATTGGTGGTTTAATCGAACCGATATGCCTTTGAAAAACGCCGATTCATCAGGTCCTGAACACTGTCTCTTTGAGCCTCTTGTTCTCACTAACAAAAGGGGACGACCAAAAAAAGCAAATCAGCCCCTAAGCTCAACTACTAGAAATCTTTCCTATTGGGAACTTCCTGCTCCGATTGTACCTCTTAGGAGAAAATCTATGGACAACTCTGATAATAACAGGGAAAGTAACCTTGATTTTGTAATAACACCCACTAAAAGCTCTTCTACATCTAGGAAGTAAGTAGACCAAGAATCATCAGTAACAATAAACGAGCTTCTAACTGAAAATTTTATAGAAATTACATCAGGTGCAGCTGACAAGTCCAGAAAGAGGCAAAAGAAAATCACTGAAGATATTTCTACTGACACCCGTGGATTATGTGGCCAAAAAATAAGCTATCAGGGTAATACAAGAGAACGACGGAAGCGTAAGGAAACAGTTACGATGGAGGAACTGGCAGAGAGCCTAAAAATCCAGCCATTACTCATCAGCTTACGGTAAAAGAAGCTCGTATTGCAGCTATAGTTGCAGCCTCCATTAGAGCATACGAAAGTGCTGAAGTTGAAGAAGCTCTCTAAGCATTGTTTGACTAAAAGAAAACTGTTCCAGGTAGACGACTAGGTAGGCAAACTAAAATAATAGAAACACGATATGTGTCAAACCATTGATATAGCAGCATGATATCGCGAACTTTTTGCTTACTAGATAAAGGTGAGTTTAATGAGGGATAGATAGAACTTATAATAGATGGCATAGATTTGTGTTTAAATGGATGATATCAAGAGCTTCTTCAAAATTCTGTTTTTTATTGCAATGTTCGAAATGATTCGTGCTCAGAAGAAATGGGAAGATGCTCTTATAGCAGAATGACAGTATCAAGTTCCTGTCATTTTAAAGTGGCGCTAAGTAGATATGACATACCATTGCATAAATTCTTGTATGAAATAACTCAAATGCTTCTTCGGTTAAAGATCACCTGACATAACGCTAACACGTAGCGATTAGAGATCTACAAGAAAATTACTCTTTTTAGGGGGTTAGATGATTAGTTCAGCCCAAAAAAAATTCACCACCTATCTACATACCCACAGACCGCTGTCTATTTTTCATCACTTGGAACAAAGGCAGACGGCATTAAGGAGCACCAACAATGGTTTAGTACAGTCTCCCAAGTAGATATCCGCGCATATTCTGATGGGTAATCAGAGGGCCCGGGACGTTCATTCTGGGGGTTTGTTTTGCAATGGGGGGGAACAACTTTTCATAAAGAAAATGGCACATTACACGGTGGGGAGACGTATGATGCGGAAATATTTGGCGCTACAGTCGCACTTCGAGCTGCTATGTCTAGGAGACAAAATAGCGAAAAGATATTTGTTCTACTTGATAACCAGGCTGCGGTGATAGCTCTTCAAACTGGTACATCTTCCTCCAGTATTCGGCTTACTAAACTATTTCACAGGTTAGCCAAGAATGAGAAGGCAGAATTTAGATGGGTGCCAGGACACTCTAAATTTAGAAGAAACGAAGAGGCAGACGTAGAAGCACGTACTGCTCTGAGAAATCTCCCTGAGAGAGAAAATCAGCCAAACCTAATAACTTTATCCTACTTTATCCTACTTTCGTCGACTTGCGCAGCAGCGCCGACAAAATTTGGTGGAGAAATGGTGGTCTGACGTGTGTCCAGCTCGATATCATGACCTGGACCTAAAAATGCGTCGCAAGAAGCCACCTGAATTAGCACTACCACGGCGGCTACTTCATGAACTGATCGCTGCTAGAACAGGACATGGTGACTTTGCGGCATATCATCGCCACTTAAAGCATGTAGACGCCAATCTTGAATGCGTCTGTGGACAGGAGACTACTCCTACCCACTTTATCCGTTGTCGACGGCACGCAGATTAAATGCGTAAACTACGAAATGGAATAAATATAGATTCCTTTAGAAGACAACTTCTTGGGCATAATTGCTACAAGAAATTTATTGAATTTGCGCGGATTACAGGTTGCTTTGGTGGCCAGATATCTGACTTACCCTCTGCTGGACCCGAGGAGAGTATACAATAGGTTGCCATCACTAGATATGGCGAGTTAGATCTCGGTGTGAGAAATGCTGGGCTACTCTTAATGTTTATTTCTTTCTTTTGTCGTTTCTTATTCCTTATATTACTTTACATTATATGTAAATAGCGGGCGTGAACGAGTAGGGCATGCCTGAGGCCATGATCCCGACCGGCTCCGCCGGTCTTGTACCCAAAGGGGACATTATGGCTTACGCCTAGGACCTCAAATAGAATAAATAAATAAACAAATAAATAAATACATACCCACAGATGTATGTATAAGAAAATGTTGCTAGCCCCTTCCAAGAGAATTAAGTGCTCTCCTCCCCTCCCCCCACTTTGCACAAATCTGAACCTTTCAGGTTCATTGATTGGCGCGTATCAGTTTTCAACCAATCCACGCTTACCACCTCTTACTAAACTACTACTAAAATAATTAATTCGTGTCATAACTCAGTCTCAGCCCCCATACCGACATATCGACCTTTCATAATTTTTGGCGCGCCACTCTAAATCTACTCATACCCCTGCTAGCATAACCCAAGATGGTAAAGTCGAACCGCAGGCCCGTCTCGAAAGCTCTAACTCAGCTTAATCCCTGATCAAGATTGCCATGGCAACTGTAATCGACGATAGCAGATACTAAATACTGTTCATCTGAACAAGCAATCCTCTACTTTACGATTCCAACATTCAGGATTGACGGTTCTTCAGTCAGAAAATTTGTATGTAAAATCTCCAAAATGCAGGAAAATAATTCATGGGCATATAGGAAGATGACGAGAAGACCTAATCGGATTTTACTCTTTTCTCTTAATCAGGAACCCAAAGATCGCTTTTGTCACGCTAGTCAGTATAATCGAACTTGACAATTAGAACTTACATATCTTTTTAAGATCTGTATGTTTATTTTCTGAAAATATGCTTCTAAATTTGTTGATCTGGCTTATCTTGCTGTCGCTAACTGCAAAACAGGCGACGGCGAGACTTATCGATGCCAATATAATTGTATGAAGACTGATGTAACGACAAATCCAAAAATCAATAAAACATCTCTGCAGAACTCAAACGGAAATTCACAAAGCTCAAGTACGGAAGAATTGCAGAGGGGAATCAAGTTCCAGATTTCGATCTAATTGTCCAAACTAGCTTACAGAGAAGCCCGATCTTGAGCCTTCCATAAGACTTGTCGCGTTAAAGAATAATATGTATAGTTTTGCAGTTTAGGACCCTTGAATCCAACTTTCCTGGGAGGTTCTTTATCACTTAGCTTATAAAAATCGAGTCATCATGTAAACATAGTGCCGACTAGGTCTCACGGGTATGGATAGGGATAGGGATTCCAATAAACAGAATGAAATCCCCTCTATTTTGTTCCCCAATAACAAAAGGGAGAGTTTTTAGGCACCATCACATTGAGATACACAATAGAACTTGATGCACTAAGACTAACGATTATGACAATCTTGGTGTGACGGCTTGTTAGCCGACTGATCCCTGTAGCATTGCTAGTAAACAGATGCATGGGAGACATAACCCGTCCTCCAGGATTAACAGGAAATTGCGTCGCGTCCCGTCGCATAGCTGAGGATCCAATTCCATAATATCCCTATTGTATTTAGACATGGATGCTTAAATAAGGGGTATGCATAAACAAGGAGTGCATAAATGCTAGAGTTTATAACGTGGGTAGTTATGAAGTTCACATAACTTATGCAGGGGGACGAAGCGAGGAAGTTTAAACATAGTCATAATATTTCTTATCTGTTGGAATTTGTAATCAGCATTCTAGAGTTAGAGTAAGTTAAGTTAAATAGAAGAATAGTCCTGGTGTTCAAGAGGGAGCTATAGAGTCTTTTGGTTTACTATATTAGAGTTATAGTTGAACCTGTAGACACTTAGTAATAAACACAATCTATATTTCAATCTAAAGATACTTCTACCAATCAGTAACCTCATAGCAACGCAACGCAATTAAACAAAGACATAACATCGCGTCAGGATGCATAATATTCTAATAATCTAATCAAATGAAGATGACATACGGAATCTAAAGGAAAGGCAATGAGATCATGTAGATATCAATTTGTAGTATAAAGTACATCTCTCAGTCGCGTCTAGTTAGAACCATAGATAGATTATGAACTACCTTTCAATATCTAAAAGCTTTAGTCCTTATATCTGAAACTGTGACACTTGGTAGAAGTAGGCTAGAACTCAATCTCAATTCTACATCCAACCTAGAATGCAAAGATCCCATTAGCTACACCGGTAAAATGCAACTGAGTAGGTACCTCATAGTAATTGTCTACGAAATACGAGAGATAATGAACTAGAATTTATATTTCAAGTTTGTTGATGAGATCAAATTCTGTTGCGTATAGCAGGATCTTGATATGCTTAGGAAGATTAGGGATTCGCGGCATATCATTGATATAACTCCGTAATTGCATTAAGCGGCTAATTCTATGCAGACCAGCATTAATGCATTAATTGAGGACTCTCAAGTAATATTGGCGTCAACAAACAATTGATTAAGGATCAAATCATGTCAGTAAGTAATTTACACAATAACATGGATGGATTAGATGTCCAGTGGAAATAACTATGGACCATGATGAACATGTATATAGATAGCTTTGTTTGCCGCTACCTAGAGATATCGAACAACCATTTTTCTTCTTATTAATCAAATATATATATATATATATATATTAAATCATAAACTCATACTCTCTAAATACATTATCATCTCTTACGTCCTACTTTACGTTAGTACCATTGTACTATTTTTTAGTTTAACTCATAATCGTAACAAATTACTTGCTAAAAATAGGGTATTTTGAGAAAAGTTTTGGCAGTCAGCAATATTAGTACTGTTTCTTTCAGTAACTATTTATAAGAAGACAACTTCTCAGGCCCCGAAATATTATTAATTGAAACTATTTTTTGTGTCGTTGAACTCACAAAAGATTTAAGTCGTCTTCAAATACCTGTTCCAAAATTCTTCTTTTATTTATCGAAACGATTTTTGATCATGAAAAGCTTTATCTTTGTGAGGTTTGTGATTATAAAGTTAATGACTCATCCAGTTTAAACTCAGGAGCTTAATGCCTCTTGAAGTTACTCCATTTAAATTAACTTTCATACGAGGTGATGATTTGATGAGTTCCAAGCTTTCAAAAAGCTAATAATAATGGCCACCTTTTCCATCCAACACAAGTATATGGTTTTGACTACAATGTTTTAGCTGAGACGTTTCATGAAGAAAACATTACCGGTTTTGAACTTTAGAATGCGTTTTTTATATATATTTTTTCAAATCTCATTCCTATAGAATATACTCGGTCTTATTTCCGGTCTTCGAAAGGTATTAAATCTGCATAATTTATATCTTAAATGAAGCAAGAGGGTAAGAAACATCAAAGGCAATTTTCTAACCACTTTATATATCCACTTGCGTCATCATAGGAATTTTTCCAAGTCTTCGTGATTGTTAGAGGCCTTTGCCCAGAATATTATTATACACCTTGTCAGGATTTCGAACACAAAAGGCTCTGTTGGTTGATATTCAAGCACTTTTTAATCACATAATTTTACGTCTGGCATGTTGGGTCTTCGTGATTTTTAGAGAGAGTGTGTAACTATGACTGGCTACATACACTTAAATTGATATTTATTGGCCTCGAAGTTACAAAATTGCACCTTAAAAATGTAGCATTAACTTCGTCTTATTCTCAAATTTCTTCAAGATTGGCTCAGATAAAGTGGAAATAATGGTTTTGATGTATTCACGTCTTTAACAAGATCCATAATGTTGTCTTTACTGATGCTCCTTGTTTTCTAATACTGACTAAAGTGCTAATATCGTAGCTAATATGATGAATTGAAATTTCCAGCTCTCGACATTGTGTCTGAAATCTTGAATATTTTGCGATTGTGAGGGTAGCAGTGATATCACTTCGCGCACAATTGTATTATCAAAAATCTCATAAAGAAAGGGATTCATGTATGCTACGAGAAGTATTGATAATTTTCTTCAGATAGATATCTTAGATTAAAGCTACAAATTCTTGTGGGATTGATTAATGGAAAAATCAAAATAATTTTCTTTGTTTACATATTTGTTTACTTGGGGGTTGAAAAAAGTTCTATCGAAAAAATATCAGGATCAAATTGTAGCTAGAGCAAAATTGGTCATGGAGACAGGCCTGCGGTTCGGTTTTTCCATCTTGGGTTATGCTAGCAGGGGTATGAGTAGATTTAGAGTGGCGCGCCAAAAATTATGAAAGGTCGATATGTTGGTATGGGGGCCGAAACAGAGTTATGACACGAATTAATTATTTTAGTAGTAGTTTAGTAAGAAGTGGTCAGCGTGGATTGGTTAAAAACTAATACGCACCAATCAATGAATCTAAAAGGTCCAGATTTGTGCAAAAAGGGGGGGGGAGCATTTAATTTTCTTGGAAAGGGTAAATAACATTTCCCTAAATTTAATCCATATTCCTAACTTTCCTAAGCTAATTTCTAAAGATCTCTCGTATGATTATATTCTTGCTCATCTGTAATACTCTCTCTCAAATAATATAGGCTCGGTGAGAAGTGTTATCCATACGATTTAGGGAGTTGGGGTAAATGGTAGGTCAAATTTCTCAGCGTAAAGACGGCCGTTCCCTGAAAACTCACTAGCTCATAGGAGGTTATGCGATCCGGGGGGAAATACTGTAGACAATGCACTCTTGAAATAGAACATTAAAACTCTTTTGATCCCTTTATTCTAAATACTGAACGACTCTCAAATACAAGAATTGCAAACACTACTGCCTGAGTCGAGCAATACTAAGCGAAATGGATATAGGCCGAACGATATAAGCCAAATGGTAGAGTCGCGTTTAGAAATACACACATAAGAGACAGCTTTCGATAAAGACGATGGAGAGTACTTTGACGTCAGTAGATGATCGACGGAAGGCACAAAGAAAGGTAGAAGGTGATGTTAAGAGAGAATAAAGGATTAGGGTTAGCCGAAAAGAATAGTATAGAGCAGTAGAGTAGGCGTACATGGAGGGTCTCTATAGAGTTGCAAAAGTAGGGAATTACAGGAAGTTTCGATCTTTTCTATTTATTCGAAGAGATTAGTAGTAGGATATGACTATTTCGAGACCAAAGATGTATTCAGATGTCTAGGCAAATTTGTGTTATCGTTGTAATGTAGATATTCTTCTTAGGAGCAACATTTAAAGTTGAGGCAAGCTTGAGGAGATAATTAGTTACTACGGTAGGTATATTTAAAAGTGTAGAAAATTCATCAAGTTGAGAAATGGTTTATTTAGATTATACAGATTACCTCAAGACAAACAAAATTGTCATAAGAGTTGTCGGTAGTGACATGCTAAGCAAATAGCAGGAATCCAACGTGCATTGAGTCTGATGTTTGTCTGTTTCCGTGATCCGTATCGTAGACAGTGACACTGATTGACTCAAGCCAGCCTCTAGACCAGTCAATGTCATCTTTTGCGAGAAATATAGGACTAATAAGCCATGTATCATAGAAAATTAGTAACGCTGCGAGATATCTGTCACAGTAATTTAACTTATAAGCCCGATGATGGCTAAAGGGGTGGCGTATCTAGTAGTAAGAGCTGCTATTATTAGTATTCAATACCCTATAGTGTTTGCTGCAACAATTGGCTGATAACTCCAAGCGCCTGTCTAGTTATGATCTAGCGCCCTGTCTCACTGAGATAAACCCCAAAATAGAAAACAATATGTAAATCATCTGAGAGCTACTTTAACCAGGGTACAATATTTTTATATATCAAGCAAAACCACGCCGCCGCTGTGAAATTTATAATCGACGCAATCAAATTCTCAGACCAGCTCGACTGGATCAGCCAGCATCTTTATTCTCAAAATTAACACAACTTCATCGAACAATCTCACTTAGCGGTCGAAGGACATCCCTGTTACTAAATCACTCTATCGGCACTAAGGTTACCGCCATTTCAATTATCAACCTAAAACCCAACAAAACTTCCGAAGAAAAAAAGAATACATATATGTCCTGTCGCGGATAAAACTTATATAGCTTCGATTTTATGCTCCACATACCCCTCTCTGAGTCTAAGTCTAGCTCTACTTTCTCTATTGTGACCAAACGAGCACATAATCATAGGCGCGAGAGCTCAGAACACAGGAATGCTGTCGAAACTTCCGAAGCTCGTCAAGCAATATCTTCAAGAGGCACTACAGCATCAGGATTCCAACGTTCTATGAGCCTCAGATCGTCAAGTTTCAGCAGGTTTACAGGCACACCAAGTAATAAGAAAGTTATAACAAATGAGCATACACCCCAACCATTTATCTTAAGAAATGGGCATCGATACCTACGAGATGTAACTCTCCCTTATCCACTTCCTTGTGATTTAGCTGAGACTCATCGTCAAACTTTACGGACTATGCTACTTCTTCAAGTATTTAATGGTCCATTGTGCTCGCCATTTTTTCAAGCAGAACCTCCCGTGCGTGTATTAGAAGTAGCATGCGGGTCAGGGTATTGGAGTAATATGTGTCATCGTCATTTCTCTCAACAAGGGTTCAAGTCAATTTCATTCACGGGGATTGATATCGCCCCACCTACTATACCTGTAGAGACTTTGGAGAATAGTAATATTAATTGGCATTTTGTCCAACATGATTTACGAAAAGTTCCATTACCTTTTAAGGACGAAGAATTCTGCATTGTAATGGTCAAAGATGTAAGTATGGTGATTCCAATGACAGATATGGAACAAAAATTAATGGACGAGTATTTACGCATCTTAAAACCGGGTGGTACGTTGGAGATTTGGGATGGAGATCATTCGTTGAGAATGCTTTTACCAAGTAGTCAATTTATCGCTAGTGAGGAGCAAAATAAAACGTCACTTAAAGCAAATGTAAATAAAAATCTAAAAGGAAAGTACTTACTAACTCCAGAGACCTCATTTGCGGTCCCTAAAAACCAGTATTTAAATGAGTATAACAAATGGGTTTCCAAATTGCTTGGAGCACGAAATTTATCTTCTATGCCTTGCACTACAATGTTACCATTGCTTATTCAAGAATCAGAGTCTCTTCAAGATATTAATAGCCGTCGGTTCGCCATTCCATTGGGAAAAGTGCGATGGGAAAATGAATGTGTCGGCGAGTCAGAAGATGATTGTGGATATATTCCAAAGGGAAAAGTAAAAATACCTGAAAGTAATTTCTCAAATGCAACGCAGAATGCTTTACGGAGAACAGCACTTATGACGGTTATTCAGATGATTGAAAGTCTTGAGCCGTTACTGCGTGAAGCTAGTGGAAAAGACCCAGATGAATGGGATTACTGGATGGAAAGTATGATGAGTGATTTGTTACAAGGCAATGGCGCTTCTTGGGGCGAATGTCTTGAGGTTGGCGCATGGTGGGCCAGAAAAAGAATGGCGCCCTGACTTCGAATGACACAAAGATTCTTTTGATTTCATCATAAACCATGAGGACAACTTCACATATCTCATGATAGGATAATGGTCTCAGCCGAAGATATATATAAATATATACTAGTGGCTTTGAAGAATACCACTAAACTTGTGACGAGTACAAGGTCTAGTCTGATCATAATCCCTACTAAGAAGTCATTCAAAGTAATTTATCCATCCCTTGGAATTCTTCACTATCTAGCACTAATTTTAAGATTAATTTTTAACAGATTTACTACAAGTCAAGACGATAGAAACTATGCTATTAACCGTTTAGCGTCATCTTCCGGATAGGAATTTTTTTGATCATGTGATGGAGACAACATTCAATTTTTCCGTACAACCCTCAAGCGTTTTAGCATCAAAACGAATTAATTTTCCATCATCAATTTTTCTCTTCCATTTCTTACTCTCCCCTCGCGCCAGGATCACAACCATGCGTAAGAAGATCTCACCTTGACCTACATCTACGCTTGACGGATGTTCAGCAACAGCTTTGTCAGGTTGAGGCTCAGGTGTATTGAAAGGTGTACAGGTCCAGCGTCCAAAGGCCCAATTGAGTATATATCTTGATTGATTATCAGACAAGCTTACGGGACTTTCTAAAAGATCAGACGAGGGAATTGGTGAAGAAGAGTTTACGATTGCTTTGATTCGATAGATCTCATCCTTTGGAGCTGTTTTCAAAAACTCCAGAAAGGAATTAATGTCAATTTTTGAAGTAGGGGTTGAAGATGCGGCTGTTGGTGTCAAACTTGAGTTAGAGTCGGTGGGTCGAATAAGTGAGAGAGTTACAGAGAGTACTTCAACCTCACTTTGGTGATTTTCGCCTTCACTGTGCTTATGCTCATGCTTATGCTCATTGTCATGACTTTTTTCATGGTCATGGTCATGCTTACACTTAGAATTGCTTTCACTCTCCAGAAATTTTTCCAAACTTTTTGCCAGTACCCTATCAACGCCGAATATAACATTCATATCTACCCAACCTTTGTTACTCTTCACCCATGGCACTTCAATTTCCATATCACCGAGACGATCTAAACATTCATCCCACCTTTTCTCATCTACATCCTCCCACTTGTTAAATATAATAAGATCTGTATATTTTGCTTGTACTCGTGACGTGTAACTTGTATCTTCATATCCCTTCCAATTTTCAACATCGATAACAGTAACCACTCCGTCGAGGACATATTTGCCATTTGTCTCTCGAGCCAAGCGGTTTACTTCCATCGCTAATATCGCTGGAAAAGCAGAACCTGAGGTCTCGATAACAATGCGGTTCGGTGAGATATAGTCTGTAAGTTCTTCTAAAGTGCTTTCTATTGAGCCCACCAGATTACAACAGATACATCCATTTAGAATCTCACGAACTCCTAAGATTGAGGAGTAATTAGCGGCAAGTTGACTATCGATTGCTAAATCTCCATATTCGTTCTTTAATAATGCGACTTTGTAGTTCGGATCTGTAATGTGAAGTTGAGCCAGTAAATTGATAAGTAGTGTTGTTTTACCAGAACCTAAGAAGCCGGTTATAATTGTGACAGGGATTGCAGATGACATTTTTTTTATTCGACTTTTTAAGTATATATCTAAGCTGATGGTTCAGTATAATAAATTGTCTGCATTGATGTATCTAACCATGTATGTTTCTGGATTTTTGGCTATTTAGGGCGAAGGCCTGAGTAAGTCTGAAGAATTGTAAATTGAGTAAGAGGAATAATGATGCAGAGGAGAACTATTTATTTATTTGATTGTAACCAAATACTCGGAGTAGGAAAAAATTTATATAAATAAATCTCATTGAACAATATAACCAACTCAGACAATAATTCAATTTGTGCCTGACATATTAGAATAAGACGAAATTCTGAATCATCTGTCCCTCTTGATTTTTCTTTCGTGTTCTTGAGGTTTCTTGTGGAGTTAAAGTTTTGCTACCTGACAAAGTTTGTCATACTCTCCCACTTTAGACAGGAGTCCGTTAGTTTGAATCCAACACGTTGTTGGTATTTGTACATGATTAATGGAGGACATGTCCGTTTGTGAGTAAGGTGGCCAATTAATTGGTGAAGGAGGGAAATTAGGGAAAATGCGGATGTGCTTGAAAGTGGCATCTAAAAATGGAATCTAAGACATAACAGGATCTGATATAAATTTTGGATTCAATCTGATATGTATAAAACACCTCACATTCACTGCATTACAGCAAACCGATTGCATATTCAAAAGGAAAAAGACTCAAAGTAAAGGAAAAGAAGGGTTTTCTGGAGTTACCAGTGACAATTTATTTTTATTTTTGGAGTGTACGAAGAGTCTGTCGTGTTATCTATCCTAGTCAAACCTATTCACGTTGTTTCCACCTGCAAAGCATCTCTCTCGCTGGCAGAATAACTGCCCTTTTCTATGCCTACTCCTCCATCAGGGTCCCCATCCAACAGTACATGAGCGAGACACAACTACCCAAACAGGTTGGTATTTACTTAATAATTATCATTATTGCTCTATGGCTTGCTTTAACTAGGGTTAGGACGGTATTGTGTTATAACAGAATGAATTGTTAGGCCTGTTTGATTTGTGATTGTAGTCGTAGTAAATGATTAAAGTTTACGTCATTTATTACAGTCATTTTAGTCTTTAGCTATTAACATGCAGCATACGTTTAGCTACAACTAGACATCATGAAAAATAATGCGACGGAATTGAGCATGATTAGATGTAAATGGACTGTTGGCCATGGCTTCTATAATCACACGATTCACTGATTAAAAATGTTCTGAAAGCGCTTTCAAGATAGTCAATGGGTTTGAATAAACTCTACGGCTGGGGACTTGCACGATTCCAAATGTTACTCAATGTATTCCATGAAATGCATTTTGAAATGTCACATTAACTTGCTGTACCTGGTAATCATTAATCGTTGATTGGCTTAGCGTACTTTTTACAAGGATTATAGGGTGAAATCTTCAAACCTAATCCCAAAAGAGTTTAGTTGAACAGCTTGAAAAAAATTCATCTTCAACAATAGTAGAAAACTATGCAACTATATACTCATCTACCCCAATCAATATCAGTTTTATCGAGGAGACGGAAATAGAGAAGGCTTTCTCTTTCTTTCTTTCAGAGAAGAGCCGAAAAAAAAAGACTAAGGAGGAGAGAAAGAAGAATGCTTTTAAAAGTCCCAATTCGAGATGGAAGACGCCTCGTACAAACACAACGTTGTTGGAAAAATATATTAACCAAGTAAATTGAACATGTATACATTTTAAACTCAATATTTCTATAGTGTTTCTTCACTCATTTATTTCTCTTTTCTGCCATAAAAAAAAAAAAGAAAACTAACATGTAAGTTTTAGTCGCTCATTTACAATCAACCATGCTGCCTATCAAAAAAGAAGTGAAGTAGAAAATGGAAAATCGTCGAAAAACATCAATCGTGTTTCCTCAGCAATTACGCAGCCCAAATCTCAGGGGGCATCACAGGCTATGCTTTATGCAACTGGTATCACGGAAGAAGATTTAAGCAAAGCTCAAGTGGGTATCTCATCCGTATGGTACTCTGGAAACCCATGTAATATGCATTTACTTGATCTTAATAATAGAGTAAAGAAAGGTGTAGAGGCATCTGGTATGATAGGTTATCAATTCAATACTATTGGGGTTTCAGATGGTATTTCTATGGGCACAAAAGGTATGCGTTATAGTCTACAATCCCGAGACTTAATCGCAGATAGCATTGAGACGGTGATGGGGGGTCAGTGGTATGATGCTAATATATCTATTCCTGGGTGTGATAAGAATATGCCGGGGGTGATAATGGCTATGGGACGTGTAAATCGACCATCTCTAATGGTGTATGGAGGCTCAATTAAACCTGGATGTTCTGTGACTCAGAATAATTCAGATATTGATATTGTCTCTGCTTTTCAAGCATATGGCGAATATATTACTGGCAAAATTCCAGAACATGTTCGTTCTGATATTATTCATCATGCATGTCCTGGAGAAGGTGCCTGTGGCGGAATGTATACAGCTAACACTATGGCAACTGCGATTGAGGTTATGGGAATGACCCTACCTGGTTCATCCTCCAACCCCGCTGCGTCTGAAGCCAAGTATCATGAATGCTTCGCTGCTGGCTCTGCTATAAGGAACCTTCTTATTGAAGATATTTGTCCGCGTGACATATTGACTCGAGCTGCTTTTGAAAATGCCATGATTCTTGTCAATATAACAGGTGGATCCACAAATGCTGTATTACATCTTATAGCTATTGCAGACTCTGTTGGTGTAAAGTTAACTATTGATGATTTTCAAGCAGTCTCAGATCGAACTCCCTTCCTTGCTGACTTGAAGCCTTCTGGGAAATATGTAATGCACGATCTTCATAAGATTGGTGGAACGCCAACACTTATCAAATTTCTTCTCAAAGAGGGAATAATCGATGGTTCAGGTATGACAGTAACAGGTAAAACACTTGCTAAGAATGTTGAGGACGCTGCAGATTTTCCAAGTAACCAGACAATCATCCGACCTCTCTCAAATCCTATAAAAAAAACAGGACATATTCAGATTTTACGAGGCTCTTTGGCTCCTGGTGGCTCTGTTGGTAAAATTACTGGCAAAGAAGGTCTACGATTTGTAGGCAAAGCTAAATGCTATGATGCGGAAGACGACTTTATCACTGCGCTCGAAGAAGGAAAGATAAAGAAGGGAGAGAAGACAGTTGTTGTGATAAGATATGAGGGTCCTAAAGGTGGCCCTGGTATGCCAGAAATGTTAAAACCATCATCTGCAATTATGGGGGCAGGATTGGGCAATGACGTAGCGTTAATCACTGATGGTCGATTCTCAGGTGGCTCTCACGGATTCCTGATTGGTCACATTGTCCCCGAAGCCCAAGAAGGTGGCCCTCTTGGCTTAGTTAGAGATGGTGACACTATTGTGATAGATGCTGAAACTAGAGCATTAGATCTGGAAGTTCAAGGAGGTGAGGAGGAATTGGAAAAACGACGCAAGGAATTCGTTCCTAAACCTGCTAAATACACCAAAGGAACCTTAGCGAAGTATGCTAGAGTAGTATGTAATGCGAGTCGTGGATGTATTACTGATGGAGATCAATCAAGTTAATTAAGAGAGGAAAGGTACAAGAATATTTGTATATGTACATGTAATTTTTAATTTTATTAGAATTTGACCATTTTTTTTTGCTGAAGAATTTATAATTTCATTTCGATTCCATCAGAAACTGGTCACATATATTTTTCATAACCTTAAAATATTATTGATAGCCATGTTAGCTTCATTGATCCTGGACGCCGAAAAAAGGAAACTCCACGCTGTATGCATATCTCTTCCGGATAACTATTTAACCAAAGTTCTGTGCTTATGTTATCTCTTTTTTACAGAAATCATCATCTTCGTAACCCATATAACTTTAACTCATAGTCTTTTACTGTCCCTTTACCCTCTGTTCTTACTTCTTTTAAAGTAAACTGTGCCGATTTGATGTAATGAAAAAAAAATCACCAGTGGTAACTGCCTCATGCACCTATCACTTCGGCTTGTGCGACTAATCTCGCTCGCCATCCATTACATACCTCATCAAAACCATTAAGTACATCACCACAAACTCTTGCACACTCTCGATTATGCAAGCGTTCAGATGAATTGTGACGTTTTAGCCAACTCTCTGACTCTATGCGTGCGATCTCTTCTTTCCTCATGTCTGCAACAAGTTCGCGTGCACTTCGTAAACGACGTGTGGCAGTGACCGTGGATTGGCGGGACATATGAAGGGTATCAGAGAGGTGGTTAAAATTCTGGACAAGATCTGCAGTAATACTATGCAGTTGTATTAGTGAGTTGAAAGCAGTAGTTGTAGGACGGGGTATTAATTCGCAGGTTTGGACGATTAAGGGTAAAAGATCATTAATGAATTCTTCATCAAGTGGAATTGTCATCGGTGAAAATAATGGGTAAGCAAGGGATTGAAGGACACGAGATTGATGTATTAGGTGTGTAGAAAGTGCAGAATGGGTCGTGATGAGTCTGTTTGTAAGGAATGTAAGCCATAAGATTTCATGAAAATATAGCTAAGTGTAGAATACCTTGTTGTGCCACTCTCAATTTTTGATTGACCACCTAGATCTTTTAGTCCTTCGACAACTCTCATTACAATATCATCATCATCTGTCCCGTTATTTTCTATGCCTCTTCTTACTAGGCTTTCCACCAAGTCCATTTGGGCTTGAAGGCCGGCAGGAATACTGTCCACTTCAAGTATTGAATTATCACCATATTCACTCCCATCATATCCACTAGACAGTCTTCTATGACCTCTTCCCAAAGCAGGTAAAACAATTGAATGTCCAGATGTGCCAAATTGAGGGGATGAAACATCTACACCACTATCTCTCGAAGGATTAAGTTCTTGTTGGTTCTGAAAACTTATATCAAATTCCGATCCTTCTTCCTCACCATCCTCATCCCATGCATCAGCAAGTTCATCCGCAAGGTTCCCTTTTCCTAATGTGTTATTTGACGGTGTAGTCAGAAGACCATTGCTAGCAAAGACCTCAAGGCTCGTAGGATCAATGGAATTTGTGCTACTTCCAACAATTGTTCTAGAGGGAGTTACAGGACTTAATCCTAAAATACGAGAGTTGGTACGAGAATGCGAATCTGAATTTGGTCTTGTGATGGAGTCTGAATTTGATGATTGACGACTATGTTTTGGAGTCGTTAACGACATCGAGGACTTAATTTATCCTAACTTCTCTCTGTGAAGTGTTTCCCTGTTTTTTTTTGGACCAGTGTTTCCAAAATCATCTGTCTCAATAATTAAACAAGATTTTGGGAAAAAAAAACTTTCAGCGTAAACAAACATTCAAGCGTTGACGACAGGGAAAACCATATACTGTCCTAACCTGGTTACCCCGCCAGCTCACTCAACTCACCCCAACCGCCTTTTTAAACAGATATTGCTAACGTGACAAACGTTTTGGAAAAAGTATATCACCAGGAATATGACTTCTCTCAGACCCTTTCACGCAACTGACGTATTTAAATTTAATCCCACAAATCTGGACCCGTTAACCGAGACTTATGATCTGAACTTCTATTTTTCCTATCTTGCCCACTGGCCACATCTATTCACTGTCGCCACAAGTCCAGATGAAACTATCAGCGCTTACAGTACGCTTTCCTCTATTCTATAAATCAATAATAGTCTTTGCACTACTGATAATTAATTTCAGTAATGGGTAAACTGGAATCTTCGCCAGCATACGCCATTAACTCTCCACACTATCTTCCTTTTCATGCGCATATCACTGCATTAACCGTGGCGCCTCACTCTCGCCGATTAGGCTTAGCACGCACATTATCATCATCTTTAGAAACGGCTGGTGATAGCTACAACGCTTGGTTTGTGGATCTTTTTGTACGTAAAAGCAATGTCATTGCACAGGCACTCTATCGTGGGTTGGGATATAGCATTTATCGTACGGTTAAGGAATATTACCACGATAACGTGATGGGAAGTAGTCGAAATGGCGAAGACGCTTACGACATGCGGAAACCGCTGAAACGTGATAAAGAACGAAAGCATATCAGAAGGGATGGAGAGAAATTCATAGTTATCCCTGAAGATGTTTGGTAAATAGCAGTAGCCATAGTTACAATACTGATATTTTATGAAGTTTACAGTGTCATACAGTAAAAAAATTTAATATCACGAAAGATATGTTGGACAGGTTTATTTTCACATTCATTATATTCTTGATTTGAAGTATTTTTCCCTAAATATGTTTGAGAGGAAAAGTTAAAACTATGTGTGCGGACCTTTAATCATATTTTGTCTTGACTAACCAAACCTATCTAAAGAAAGGATATGTTAGCTACATAAAGTGAAAAGTCGAAAATATGAAGGTCAAAAAGATTATCTCAGTTGAAAGATGAAAAGTCTTATTATTTTCCCCATTCAACAGTATAATTGAAGTGCGGTATTAGCATGGAATGTTTTTTTACATCATAGGAATCATTTTGACGTGGAGAAGAAACAATGAAATATGTACCTTGTGATTATAGATAGATTTTCAATAGATATATCGTTCTCTATTGTTCTTATAGATTTATTAGCCTGATAACCTGCACAGATTTGAGTCTAATTTTTAATCTTTTGTATTCTTTCAGGTAATCGAACCAGTTGATCGTCATGATATGTCGGTATTTGATAGTACATGTTTTTATTCATCATTTAAATAAGTGTTGAGAACAGCAGAATAAGAAATGACTTAGATACCTACTTTGAACTAATTTCCCTATGTTTGTTAGCAATGTTTCGCTATTTTCATGTCTAATTAAGAAATTCAAGTGAGGTTTATTGATCAGAAAGTCCGTTTGGTTGAGACAGGTTAAGTCAACATGAGCTGTAGCAATTATGATAGGGGCGACACGATATTTCATCATAAAGTAAACGTCAGGTTGGAAAGAAAAAATTAACTCTTACCTGTCATGCATTTTCCCACAGAGGTTACTGTTTAGTTTTACTTGCATCAACAATTGAAAGTAATCGGAAATACTTATACTTGGATCCAGTTATTGCTCTAGCCAAATTGAGCGACTTTGGACAGTTTGATAGACCGGGGTCAATAATTTCAATTAAGATATAGGCGACTGATATAGAGCACCCCCATGCCCGCTACGTAGCACCTCCATGCTCAGAAAATAGCGGGGCTGTTTCTGTTGATCTTAGTTCTGCCACATTTAAGTAATTGCCTGATTATCAGTAACATTTATAGTACCAGCTTCTCGCTTACTTACATGGCTAAATACTGCTCCCTTAAGTATTACGGCTCTTATAAAGATATATCAACTAATTTTGTGAGTTTGACATTAACAATATGAGGAAAAATGAATTGGGTGCTATAATTTGATAGCAAATATGTGTGTGCTTTTACAGACTGAACTCATGTTAGTATTTGCACTGCTTCATTATCTTGGTTGGCTAGGCGATGCTTCCTGGTAAGAACGAACGTAATAATAATGTGCGCAGTGATGCTATCTAAAGAATTAATTTTCAAAATAACTGGATGCCTAAAATAAGAGTCGTATATAGCGACAACTTGTCGTGTTTCCTAAATTGGAAATAGCGATATTTATCATCCTGACCGTCTTTCTATTAGGATAATGAGGATTATAATTTTTGATTCCTCCTTTTAAAGAGAGGTGGTTGATTAGTGTAGTTGGTTATCACATCGGATTTTGACTATGGTTAATGATTCCGGGGACCCGGGTTCGAATCCCAGATCGACCTATCTATGGTCAACCCATAAGGTATCAAAATTATTTTTGGCGTTCGAGACTGAACACCTGTATGTGGTGCCCTCTACGAATCTGAGAGTGCAATATTCTTTCAGAGCCTAAATTAAACCCTAATTCTTACAGCCTACTTATATGTTGAAATAGGTCTTCCATCACCTCACAACATCTTATTCACAACTTTTCTTAATTTTTCCAAAATGAAAGCGCTTTCACAAGACAAAATATTTTCCATTAGCACCTTGCTCAACGAGGGGTACAAAGTGGCAGAGATAGCAGAAATTCCGAATTTTGCTAAATCTACGATAATCAAATATCGAAGTTTGGTTTCAAATCAAACATCGAAGCCGTTGCGGGGACGACCGCGTAAGCTAACGTCTCGGGATAAGCGAACTCTTAGCCGTTTGATAGCAAATGGCGGAAGTATAACAGCAGTAGAAGCGACAAAAATACTGAATTTGGATAGGGAAGATAAAGTTTCTTTTATGACTGTCAGACGGGCTCTTAAAAAACAAGGTTTAAGGGCTATCAAAAAGGTGAAGAAACCAAAGCTGTCTGGAGCGCAACAGAGAGCTCGGTTGCAGTGGGCCTTAAAGCACGAAAATTGGATTCTCAAAGATTGGAAAAGAGTCATTTGGTATGACGAAACAATTATTATTAGACTAAATAGCGATGGCATCAGAAATGCCTGGTCCAGAGACTCAAAAAACTATCTCGCGGAAGTGGTCCAAGAAATGCTGAAGTTTGGAGGCGATAGTGTGATGGTTTGGGGATGTATGTCCTGGTTTGAGACTGGTGGGATGAATCGTGTGGTCTGTGGGATGAATTCGGAACAATTAATTGGCATTCTGAATAGTTCATTGTTGCCAACAGTTGATGGAGTCGCAAAAAAGCTTCTTCAAACGCCAGAAACGAGGTTGTTTTTCAACAGGATAACGACCTAGAACATATCTTTTGAGCGACAAAGAGCTGGTTAGCTACGAAGGGTATTATAACTATGAAATGGCCATCCCAATTGCCAGATCTTAACCCAATTGAGCACATCTGGAGTATGATCAAACGCCGTCCTGGAGAATACCTTGAACAACCCGGAAGTATGCACGAATTGATATAAAGAGCGGATAAATTTGGCATAGTGTAAATGATGATTCATGTAGGGAATTAATTGAGAATATGCAATCATGGGTTCTTGCTGTAAAGAGAGCAAAGGAGCGTCAAACCAAGCTTTAAAATCCCGCGCTCAAAAAGATCGAATGCTTTGGAAATGCCAAGACTTCACAAAATGTACTACTTTTCATTATTTTCATTAAAAAAATATCAAAGTTGTAGAGAAACGACTTAGAATTCATTTAAATATATAAATATCATTTTACGAAACGTTATTGTTGAGTTATAGTTAGATATATGCACAATATCATCCGCATTCGAACATTTTGTGAGCTACTGTACCTCGAAAGAAAAATGAACTTTACCATCAGTACAACTCACAGAGGGACTGAGGTTATAAAATGTTTCTGTACATAACAACCCACAGAAACTATTACAATCTTTTATTCCTTTCGATATTTTTCCTCGGATTCCCAGCTCGTGGCCCATCTCATATACTTAAACTACTCCACACCTTCCGATACATTACTCTATTAATTTCCATCATCCATCAAATTCAGAAAAAGTGGCATCCTAATTTCACTTTACCAATCTTCAAACCGGTATGGCATGGAGGACTGGACAGTAGCTCGGCCTCGATTTCGACTCCACCTTGACCGCGACATCATTAACCTAACTTTCGACAATGCTCGATGGTGACATACGCTCGACATGTCATCTCTACAACAAATCGAGCATTGGACGAAAGCTGGGGCACCGATACCTCGGTTTTGAGGTATCGAATCGACTTTTCGGCCTCCAAAAAGAGGGGCTGGTGTCATACTTTGTAGAGAGGAAAGTGGGGGAAAGGCAATACTTTCTACGAAGGAGAACATCATAAGCAGAAATAGAGTATGTAATCATGGGGGAAACAAGGGAATGAAAGCTGAGAGGACTCTCGGGTTCCCAATGAGGAAGACGACCTGTGAGAAAGTTGAGGAGATGCTAGGAAGGGAAATTGAAAGAATCTGTAAGAAATGTAAAGAAATTCTTGTGTAGTTATTGTACACTGCCCATTGCTGGATACATGAGAGTGAAATTGTTTTCAAGAAGCTATCGTATTATTCATAGTAGGATGACGGAGTATGAGAAGTGCTCTGTTGTTCCTTAAGAAATGTGGTATTTTGAATCACTAATAGTCGCTGCTGCACTTATGGGTAGGTGTTTCGACCATTGGGAAGCTTTGTCGTGAGTTAGAGATTTGGAATAATGTGGAAGATCGTAAGACCTTGTCCGCTTGATACTCATTGTCTCGCCTTGAATGGTGTACTATTTTCCTGGGTATTGGCTAACTATTATTTATTTTTTTGGAAGTCCGAGTATGAGGATCTTGCTCAATACGTCTATAAATTTCTTAAGACAGTTCGTCGGATGAATATGCCAATGACTATGAAAATTGGTAGAAAGAAGCATCCAATTCTATAGATAATTTAGTAATAAATACTTACATGGGAGCCCAAATTGTGCGGTAAAGTATCCTGTACAAGGCATCCAGCTTGGTCTATGTCTATGAAATTCATGCTGCCCAATAGCCAGCTTCAATTGTTCAACAATCACTTAATAGCTATGAGACTAATTTGCTTAAAAAGTAAATGTGTCATTGGAAATCTCTCCGCATCCTTAGTTATAAAAGTAAGGGACTTTTTCTTCTTCTCATCGTAGTTGTAGACTTGGCGAGCCATTATATCTTCAATCGCGTCACAAAAATTTACTAAAGTGGTTTGGCTATCCCCAATGCCAAATTCTAAAGATCCGTACAGTGACTCAACTCTAGAAGTAAATGCAATTTCATAATTTCTATGTTCTTTTATTGAATACTGACAAAAATGCTCCCGATATGGAGGTTGAGTTCGTCGAATATATTCTAGAAGTTCTTTCTGGTCTTTGTAATGTACCTCCAGAGGCCTTGGTATGCTATCGGTTGTATCCCTCAATTCCGAGTAAACAGGGGTCCTCCAAGCGGCCATAAATCTATTAACAGAATAAAAAAACTGGAATTTTTCTACATCCCAAGCCTCATTTTGATCAAAATGTGCACCATTTGATCTGAGTTAGGATGCTATAGGTGACCTCGAATAAATTGATCCAAGTGATTGAGAATTTCTATAGCAACCTTTGCTAATTAAATGTAAGTATGATTTCAATTTGATAGTTCAATTGCGTTTATTAATTTTAGAGTTAAAAGACTCATAAACTTCTTTTTGATCTTTGTTACCACTACCTTTTCCTCCTCCAGTACTGCCAAAATATGTCCTTTCAAGACTACTGACTCATTTTTTTGCTATGATGAACAACATTTTTTATCATGTGCCACTAGCAAAATTGATGCATGACAGTGTCTTTAAACTCAGCTCTGCAAGTCTTTTGAAAGCCTTTAACAAAGTCAATCAAGATCACTGAAGGTTCTTTAATTGCATGCATGCGTCGGAGTTTGTTGAATTGAGCCAAAGCCAATTGAAAATTGACCTCTATTTCGTCAAAGAGTGGACAGAAGAAAGAACACTGATGGTTGCACTAACTACGATATTGTCGACGCTGCCATCCAGCGCCTTGAGCAGCTAATTTTAGCCGTTGGTCAAAACCATTTTCGCCTCAAGATAGAACCTTGATCTTTCCCATTGACTTATTACTATAAGTGTGCCCAGGATAACGGCTCTTACGTCCAGAAAAAAACTACTTTGATCCGAGACGCGCACCGAATGGAAAAATTCGCATGACATAGTAGTCTTATTTATTCGAGTGTGTTTAGAAACCAGGTCTATCAAAATTGACTTCGAACACTAGAAACATGCACCTTATCAAGATATTCGTCTCTCTACAGCCGCCTAGAAGTTTGTTATTGATAGAATACATACGGAAACTTCTGCCCGAATCTTTTGTCGGGCTACAGATCTGCGTGATTCATCAGGCGGAGCTGACAACGCTATTCAGTCATAAGCGAGCGAAATAAAGCTTTTTATTATTTTTTTAACTTATCAATCGGTGTAAGGTTTCTTCCCGTTGGAGAACCGAGTATAAGTAGCACTGGCTTCGTTATAATGACCAGTGGCGGTTGGTTTTAATACCATGACAAGAGAAAAATATTTTGGAGTTATTTGAGCTCTGAAGATGATGTATCACCTACATTTGAACCAGACGAGACTGATGATGTAGGTCTAGTAGACGAGGCAACGAAGCTTTTTGATAATTTCGCTGTTCTATTTTGTCATTAGCATTCAATTGGTACGAATAAAATATTCCAAATTTAAATAGCTTCAACGAGTTAAAATTAGGGGATAACCATGAACTTGAGTGGGTGTGTAAGTATGGCAAACATGGGTTTGGGAAGCTTATGAAAGCAACAATCGTGTTATATTAATGTTATATTCAGACTACACAACATAATTAATTTTCCCAAGATATCGAAAGTTTTTTTTTTGAAAAGATTCTCAGAATTTTCTTTTTACTAAACTTCTCCTACTCTTAGATAACTTATATTCCTAACAGCAGATTTTGAGACCAACTCTCTGACCAACTAAAGAAGGAACACGAACTCACCACTGCATCAACTAAATCAGAACCACTACTTATTTTATTGGAACCTTTCTATATCTATCTCTTGTTTGGTATCACTCTAACAGTATCTCTCCTGTTATTTTATTTAACTTTTATTTTATCGATAATAAGATTCCTAGAGTGTTTTTTAGTAAAATTTGAACGTTTCGAGTCGAAGTTATCGATGTCCCATGGCTTCAATTATCATAAAAATCTCACTGGATCTGCGATAGAAAGCTTATAACTGTAATTGATAACTTGATTTCTGATTAATTGGAAACTAACTTGTAAGTCTGAGTACTATCCGTCCCACTGTCAAGAGCCGTACCTTGTATGCTCTTTGAATTTTATCAAATGCATTGGGTATGGGACGCGCATTTTTTTTCGTGGTTTTATTTAATTCTCTATAATTGACACATACTCGCAAAACTTGATTTGCTGACGGTTTAGGTATATTTTTTGTATTAGCAGCAGGAGTATGGCCGATGGAATTTTGCTGTTACGTATTATAAATCATTTACTTTTGTTAGCGCAGAGTTCTCGGATAGTTTCTAGTTGAAGTTAGCTGTATCTATGAGGAGGGAGTTTTATAGGAGTGTGATTCGACGTATCGATTTGATGACATATGTTATAGGCTTTAGCTAAATTTCGAGGTGCTTTATTGAAAAGTGAAGGAAATTTATTATTATATAAGCTTCTATAATGAATTCTGAATTCTGATATAGATTTATTTCAATTTGTTTTACAGGTATCGATGAGAATGAAATAAGTCTTTTCAAAGAATTTGCATCTACTGAGTAAAAAGTTGGTTGTTTTGGCATTTTTAGCCTACTTCTGTATCTCATTACCTTGGCATAAGTAACTATTTGCGCAAGATTGCCAGGCTCAATAGACAGAGTTGAAGTCAACGATCGCTACTGTTCTAGATATAGGTGTTAATGCTAAGAAGGGTTCCACAGCAGTTGATTCATGAGGTGCTTCGTACAAATTTATTAAAATAATATCATCTACTTCAATCCAACAATAGTCACCAGTCAGAGAAAGCGGATAAGTTTTTTGGGGGGTTGTTAGTTTAGGATCTTTTGTGATTTATCTGGCTACTTTAGGTCGAATGTTTTCACCACTAAAAGAATGATGGAAGTCATAGTATGGGTGAGTCTTTGTACGGCCAGATCAATGAGGCTCTTGGATTGAAAATAAATCTAATCTTATATTCCAATCACGAATCATTGCAATGTCTTGTTAGGCACTCCTTCTTCCAACGTTTATTGACAAGAAGTTAATTACGTCTTGGAGGAGTTAGTAACCCTTTGAATTACTCTTCATAACTGCATCCCATCACCTGTCGCATTACCGACAGGGAACGCCTGAGAATTGTCAAAAACAGAGTCAAGTTCTGTATCTTGAGTAATTGTTACGTTACAATTTATATTTTCAGCAGTTGTGGTAGATTCTCCAGCGGCCTTTGGCAGGGGCAAAACTTGAAATTTTCTCTCTCTTGCTCTTAAGCAGGATTTCAGCTACTTTTTGGTGGGTGCTACTGAGCGTGTAGGCCGCGTAAGACACCTGCGGCTATCAGAACGATGCGGGCCGCCAGAATTTTTAAATCGAGATACGGCAATCCATATATCTTCGGGATGGTTTATCAAGCCACAATTTCTACACGTTGGTGCCCTAGTGCAATTTTTTGTTAGATGATGGCCATTACATATCTTGCAAATATCAAGCGATTGCTATTTTTTGAAATGGCCTTGCGACTCCTGATTTTTCAAATACCTTAGAGCTGCTGTTTGGAGCTTTCGATAAGAATACCATTCAAGTGCGATGCGGTGCTTCGGCTATGTTTCGTTCATAGAGCTTCAAGTGGGCTGACCGCATAGAGCTGACTCGTTCTACCTTATCAGTGAACATAATTTTGCTTAGTTTGACTTCTCCTTGTTCCTTGCGTACAAACGCTAGAACTGTTGGTATCAACATTAGCACCCAGTTGTAGACCCTCTCCTAGTCGGAGAAAAAGATGCTTATCCACTTTATGAGTGTCTAAGAGAGTATTATTTGCCTCCTGAGTGTGTTTCTAGAAAATAGATGCTACCAGACGGCTTGGTAACTTTGTGCTTTCTGAGCGATTGTTACCGTTGTAGATTTATTTTCTTGTGCTTTTCCTGGGAGTAAAATTTCTTACGTCATAGATGTTTTAGTCACCCTACGGAAAGTCGTGGTCACTGTACTTTCCACAGGAAGTGGTGGTTTAGAGGGGGGGCTTATATGTTTGCGCCGCACCGATTGCAAATGTTGTTACAACGGGGCGATACTGTTAATTAATGGCGTCACTATAGCTATTGCTGATGTTCTTCCCTCGTTCTTGGCCCAGGCATCGATAATAGCTAAGATCTCTAGAGCCAAGTCCAACCTATCTTTTCTATATTATTCTGCCTTGCGCATTGCTTTGAAGATATCTATTATACTTGGGTGTAGGGTCCCACCAGAGTTTGCATGAATCATTGAGGTTGGTCCACTGGTAGAAGCCATTACGACGATTGTAATTATCTTATGTATAGTTTGTTTGTTTGTTATTTAACGTCTAACTAAATAAAGGCTGTGCCAGTATTTACAAATCCCAAATTGGGCAAAGGACGCCAAGGATGATCGCTTTGGGGATCTGAGGTATCAACTACACCAACCAGGAGTGTCGATATCTAGTACATTTGAAGTGCAGAGAATGTTTCACGGATGATTCATTAGTATGAAAAAGAGAGAAAAAAAAATCTAGACAGGATAGGTAGGAACGCATTCACCATGACCCAAAGGCCACGGGCTGAGGGAAAACCTGATGAGAAAACCCAGTGGGAAAAAAATCCTCAGCCATTCCACCCGTACTCTTTTACAATGAGCAGCCGAGTCCCCCCCCCCCCCCCCCACCCC
>QVIK01000061.1:62417-76843 GCA_003957845.1 Oidium heveae | reverse complement strand
GTCCCCCCCCCCCCCCAGTAAGCCACGTAGGAATCTAATCTACTGCCCCTGAGGAGTCCACCCAGCGCCTGACCATTTGCACCAACAGCGTACCTTTATTAGAGTTTGTGATTTGGAAATATTGAGCCCTTCTCTCGCCATTTCCTGAGTCAATGATGAGTGACTTCGTGGAAAAGAGGAGCAGAGGGGACCGTGTTGTAGAGACGAAGAAGATTGAGACCTGCGATGATGAATGGGGATGCCGAAGGAGAGGACTATGCGAATCTTCTTGGCTATCCCAAATATGCAAAGCATTCTGGGCGTTTACACCGGCACCGCGTGAAGGTGAAGATTTCGACGTTGCTGGATGTCTTGTGTATAGGTCTATAATCAGAATTGATTGGGGTGGATAATGTGTTGTGTCCTTGCGACTGATATTTTAGAAGATATCCATGTAAATTTAAATGTTTGTGATCAATCTTAGACCAGGTGGTGGGGGAGTCAATGAGAACGGCCCTTATTAGTTTTCCCCTGCACTTTTGATCACGTGAACACTCACTACTTGAAAAGTATTTAATTGCGTTTCAACGGCTTTATGCATGTGAACATAACGCGTTAAGTAAAAGCGCGCTATTATAGATGATCACGAATTCAAAATTAACATACAGGCTTCTCAGAATTGTATTGTGGACATAAAAGCTGGAAAATTACAAGTCATGGCTTTTGTTCAAACAGTTGCATAACAATAAAAAAATATTTAACTATCTAACTATCTAAAGACTTGGATATAATAAAATGAAGCTAGTAATAATACATCGTCAGATGATTTTTATTAGACGCCCATGTCTTTGGCATGGAACATCAGTTTTTGAGCTGCTGGATTTCATCGACCATAATTATGTTGTCTTTATTTTTCTTCATGAATTCCTCAGTAATTTTGAAATGGCCGCGAGCTCTTTGTTCATCGCAGTAAACATCTTAGTCCTGAACTCCTCCTCAACGTCTGATTTAGAACTAGAAGAGATTTCTTCATCCAAATTTCCGCCAGCTGACACTTGCTGTGCGATGATCACCTTTCTGATTTACCCTCATGTGAGCAAGTTCCTGCGGAATTGATTGTAATGTTAGAGCCCAGATAAGTAAATTAATCCTAGGTCAATTGAACTTGTGCAGGAAGTCATGGTTCACTCTTCTCCAGTGGGACTCAACAATCAAGGTGGTTTTCAGGACAAGAATATCGTCAGGATTAGCTGAGCGAGCCCACATTTTCGACTTCTCTGGCTCATACCAGTTGACATACGAACAGGCCTAAAAATTTGGCTTTATTGGTAGCAAAATCAACGAAAGCGCACTCACTCCCTTCCACAAGTCGAGCAAATTTTGGTGGATTCTTCTTTGACGTGGGAAAAATATTAAGCTTGTTGTAAAAGCGCAGACGGAAGAAATAAGGAAAGAGTGACGATGGGAAATGAGTGGAAGATGATTCAAAATTAACGATGGTGCAAGCTGTGGAAATTTGGGAGTAAAGAAAATTGGCATGAACGTTGTCGCGGTTTATCTCAAATGAAAAATAATAATAATACGCGACGTAAAGTTATGCCGTGCATAACGAATTCATAGTATAAACAAGGGGTAATTTTCACGTGATCACGAATGCAGGGGAATAGCTTTAAGATTCTAAGTCAATGAGAGAAATTTAGGGGTCAGTGAAAGAGGTCAGAAATTGCCTAATTAGGAAAAAAATGAGGGTCCATAGATCGGCACCCTAAATTAATCGGGTTGATGAGGCATTTGTATTCAATATCAAATTGGCAACTGTCATTGACCCTAATATTTCTTAAAGTCTAGAATTTAGGCTTGTTGATTAACGCTTAGGGCAGGGATCTAATTTGGTTTAGACGCCGATTAATTGTCGCTAGTGAGATAATTTAGACGCTAAGATATGATTAGTGAGTTGAAAAAATAATATTGAGCGCAATGATAGTAAAACGCTATCAATTGTTTCCGCCGGTAAAGGGTAATCACACTTCTGAATGCAACTAAAATTGTAAATTTACAATGCGAGTGCAAGCTTAAATGCCGGTGTGTTCTTAAGCTTGATGACTGATCATTCCTCTTCCCCGGAGCCACAGCATCTTCTACCATTGTCCTTGGTTTAGTCTTTCTAATAACATCCATGTTGATTCGGGCTGAGTGTAGGGTAGGAATGAGAGTGGGTCTTAGCTGGGGAATTTCACGCTAAATTGCTTCACCGTCTTTTTGAGGATTAAGGACAACGCAGTGAGAGCAACCCGAGGGGGAGTAAGGAAGCCACTATTGTTATCATACATGATGTCACAAGTTTCTTCAGTAGATTATTCAAAAAATATACCTCGCACCCATATCCTTAGCCAAAAAGAGTCTTCAGATCCTATCATCTCAGCTTGGTGGCGATGGGCTTCGGTCATCGATTCTGTATTGGAATACAAAATATAGCACTGTCCAAACGGACGACTCACACATAATTATGAGAGCTTCTTGATTGCGCCAATCAAATTTGTACCATATATTAAAAAGAGAGGCTCTGGATTAATACTTTGTACCAAAATACCAAAACGTCAAGTTCAAAAGGCACTGTCGATCAGCAAAATCCAACAAGGGGAGGGCCGTAAATGTATGAATCTTTGTACCTTTAATTGTCAAGCGTAGATCATACGAAGAGTCAGGCCGCTAGGTAAAACTATGACACTTTGAACCCCTGTGTCGAAAATTGTAGATGCATCATGTCAGGGCTGATTGTCTTGAGTGGAGAAGATTAGGTCGTCAATAGCAAGAAAGCCGCATACATGAAAATAGTGTAATGATAGATATGGAAGTGAGGGCTTGCACGGCAAAAGTTTCATCGGATTTCTTATCAGCGGCAGCAGCAGATGCAACGTGCAGCTGCCTCTTCAAAGCTAGAAAATTGCCGCTCTCAAGCCGGATGTGCCCATCGAGCTGCTTAAGGGGGAAATTATAAAATGTGGTTCCGTTAGGGCACCCATGTATGCCGCTAAGCCTTCTTTGGAATAGCTTTCGTTCAGCCTTGCGCACATCACATAATAAATATTCGACATTATGTCCAATTACATTCTAGGCATAAAAAAATCCCCCTGCGAGAAAGTAGGCTTAATTATAAGCGAGAAAGGACGATTTTTACACCTTTGATCCCTTGAAATATTAGAGTTCCTCAAGTTGACAATGCTTCAACTATTCATAATAAGGCCTGTAAAGAAAACCTTATCGATCTTAATGATTGATTACAGAGCTTTGATTTTCCCACAGGAAATAAATAAAGCCAATCCACACAATGAGAGGAGCATTTTCTCTCGGTAATCAATCACCTACACCATAGTTAGGGAGAGGGGTGTTCAACCTGGAATGCCTTTCAATGGAGTTATAAAGACGTGAGACAGTTTCTTTTGTATGCACAAAGCTGTGGAACTCCCTCCGTTGCAACCACAGGAGCTTGTATTTTTTCCATTTCATTGATTACGCCATTGATAATAACATAGTTAAAACTAGTCATGATACCTATAATGAGCGTGCTAATGCGAGGGTCTTGGAAAACCAAGCAGTAACATTTACGTCACGAGGATGCTTCAAATACTTGAAAGCGAGTGCCGTTGGCATAATCTTACTCAAAAGATAAGCAGATTTACAAGCAGATTTTACTAAAACAAAGATGAAAGGTCATAATTAGTTTTCAGATCGATTTTCTGGCATGTCATGACATTCATACAGAATTAAAAAGGAGCAGCATCTATGCTAGTCGTACATGGCATTTGTAAAATAAATTTTTACAATTATCCATAACTCCGAGTCAACTTAGTAACATGTACATGCCAGACCTTCCTACTGGCATATGGTCTCATGACCAGAGAAAAACAACTCGCCCAACGCTTTACGCTGAAGTGGTTATTTGATCCATTTGAGGAGTCAAGATTAGACTTCCCTGCTATCATCTTCCATGACAGATACGAGACTGCCATGGCCTCTGACTTTTAACGGGCATACCAACGAACTTAATCTACTTGCGTTATGCCTAAGGAATTAGGACGCTGGGCACACTTGATCGTGGGTTTTTCTTGTCTGTGAACCCTCTTGATATACTTCAGACTTGCAGTATTATTACAGCGGGTGGTGAATAGGTATTCTATTTGATCTTAAACTAAGATATCTCTTCCTTTAATCTATCTATTCTACAGGATATATATAAGAATTATTAATACACAAACTATGTCATCCTTAGTGATAAGTTAGTAATACGTGATTGAAAATGGTCCCAAGCTCTCAACTCAGCTAAATAATAAACAAATTCTTTAATGCACATGCATTCAAAGAGTGAAGGTGGAAAAAATCATTATTTCTTCCCACTCTCGACGCGTCATGCATTGCCGATTCTTTTCCAATGATGTAAATCCAAATTTTCCTTTGCAATTTGCAGCTTTTGCAGTTTGCGAGGACCCAAGTAACTTGGGAATTAGGAGTTTCCCACAGCGATAAATAATCAAAAAGAAAAAATCCTCATCCTAAACCACTAAAATTTAAGACATCAACACTATAAAGCCCCAACATCACTTTTAACCCTTCATGTTATTATTTTTTTTTTTTGTAGTTTAAACCAAATACAATCATTATCATATCAAATCTATGTTTTTTTTTATAAGTTTTCTCGTCAAAAAAAAAGGTATTGTCTAGAAAGTAGGGAGGGAATAAACAAAGTGAAGGAGGGTTTTTTTTTTTAATTTGTATCAACAATTTTGTAGAATTATAAAATATGTTTCTTATTGTTATTTTCTGGCCTAAAAAAAAAAATTGGATAAATTTTTAACAATGTTATATCACAAAATATCTTTAGAAGTGGTTGATCTGAATCTTTTGGTGTGGTTTTTGTTTATTCCTTCTCACGTGGAAGGTTTAATTCTACTCACTTTCAGGTCGACGCAATCTGCCTATGAACTTAAAATTCAAGTCGGAGGGATCCTAGTAAGTAACCAATTATAAATTTGGTGGATTTACATTTTTGCACTTACAGTGAGTTTGCACTTGCACGGGTTGCATTTAGACAGGGTGTACTGAGCTTTTCCATATATTTTACGATTCCTGTACGAACATGGTTTAATAACTAGGGTATGCTAATGGTGAGTCCAGATGAAGCTTAGCGTTATGAAAGGGAAGTTTGACAGTACGACATTTATAATTTCCTCTTGACAGCAATGTGGATCTATTAAAAACCATTACTTTCTTAAAGAAGCAAGCAACAAGGTGGGAGGGAGGGCAAGGTAGACTGAAGTAACATCTAAACCTATGTAGGCCGTAGTTTCCAGAGCTGCTGAGATGTCACGTGATTAACAGATTTCTGTATGAATTGAATGAAGATCAGATGACTTAAAGGTAGGTACCTTGGAACAGTAATTGATCATTCTACACTTTCTAACCTACAATGTCACCGCCCGCCATAATAGCGCCGTCGATTCTCTCAGCAGACTTTGCAGATCTCGGTGCAGAATGTCGCAAAATGATGGATTGTGGGAGCTCTTGGCTGCATATTGATATTATGGATGGACACTTTGTGCCAAACATTACATTTGGTGCGCCAGTAGTGACGAAGATTCGGAGCCATGTTGCTAAGCCCCAGATGAAGCATGGGGTTGGCACATTTGATTGCCACATGATGATTGCAGAGGTACGTTACAAAATTTCTCCACGAAGATTGGCTTGAATTGATCACTACCACTTTTTGAACCTGAGTAGAGTGCAACAATAAACTTCTCGTATCGTGAAAAGCTAATTTTCTAAAAAAAATCTCTTGTTTAATAGCCCAAGAAATGGGTCAAAGAGTTTCGCAAAGCAGGCTGTGATCTATATTGCTTTCATTATGAGGCTGCTATCAATAGTACAGCGGCAGAAAGCCCGGAAGCTAGTAGCGATGAAAAAACTAGTCCTAGGGATTTAATAAGATATATTCACGAATGTGGTCTGTCAGCAGGAATTGCAATCAAGCCCGATACCCCGGTCGACGTTTTATGGGATATCCTAGAGAGTAAAGATGTCAGAGAAGTTCCAGATGTAAGCAGAGGATAAGGCTCTTTTTCTTTGTATGTCGCCAACTCAAATCAATTTCACTAACACCTGTCTGTTCTCAGATGGTTCTAGTCATGACTGTTTACCCCGGATTTGGTGGGCAAAAGTTTATGGCATCTGAGCTGCCAAAAGTGCAGGAGCTAAGGAAAAGATATCCTAATTTGAATATTGAGGTCGATGGTGGATTGGGGCCGGCGACAATTGATCAGGCGGCTCAAGCTGGTGCCAATGTTATTGTAGCCGGAAGTGCTGTGTTTGGAGCCAAGGATCCTGGTGAGGTAATCGCTAAATTAAAGAAAGCCGTAGAGAGTGTTCAAAAAATGTAAGCACCAACTCGTATATTATCAAGACTAAATTCGCACGTATTCATCAAATCTGTAATAAAACTATGCCTTTATTCTAACAATAGAAAATATGGTAGATAGTAGTTACACCAAAATAACTCCAAACCTAGAAAATTCAGATATAGAGCTCAAAATATACATTAGATTAGATGATGTCTATATATATATATATTTATTTATATCTACAAATTATTTTATATATACAAGCCAGAGAGTTCTACGACTTCCAGTACCTGGCATATTTACTTGATCCTTTCACAACTTTTGAAAATTCGACTGCTATGACCTCATCTGTTTTTTCACTTGGGTGTAACTCATCAAACCACAAGTAGTGATCTAAACCTTCCGGTTTTTTTGTACAGGTTCCACCAAGGAATGGTTCACATTTAAAATATTGATCGGTAGCATTTGCAGGTGGAGTAAGGTAATCATTAGGACTATTGTAGATATCGGTAATAAGAGCATTTGTATCAAATAATGCAAATGATGCACCTGGGTATCGTTTGGCAACTGAATTCTCATATGGAATGCGATACTCAAAGAGAGCGTTGACTGTCTTGGTATATTCTCTCATCTTGTCACTGATTTCAGTGGCATTATTAGGCTGTATTTATTTAGTTAGCCCTTAAATTGTCGTAATTTCAAAGAGCTGGAGAGATATATACCTTGTCTGCCCAGTAACTGCTTTTTGATAATCCCCCAGCCCCAGGAATTCCATATAGTGGTGAAAGTTGTAATGGAGCTAAATTCATTAAAACAAAATATCGGCCTCCTGTAGCATATATTTGATCAAATTTGTTAAATATACAGTCCGTAAAAGTTGCTAGGGTGCTTCCGCCTAAATTACTATCTGTTAAAAACCCAGAAACTCCCATATCATTCGTTCCTATCCAGATTGAATAAACAGTATTATTCTCAAGACGATTTGGATAAAAGGGTATTTTAGTCGATGGATCACTGTACTTTGAGTCTGCCACAAAGGCGTTAACTTCATAGACTACATCTGGGAATGGTCCATTGATGGCAGGGACATAACGATAAATGATTTTGTTGTCGCAGACGGCTCCTGCGACAGCATAGTTGTAAAGTTTGGCACCAGTATTTATCGAAACAAATCGCGCCCAAGTTACTCCACCACCTGCCGTCGATGTACTTGAGGGGGGTAGGTATCCAGTCGGCGGCGCTTCTCCCCCATGAGTTATGAAATAAGAAAGTCGAGACTCATCGGTATAGCTATCCCCAAACGCAACTAAGTTCGTAAATGAAGGAATCCAGCCAGTTTTGGAAGCTGGCTCAGGTATTACTGCTGCTTGTGATAAAGTAAGCAACTGGATAATAGCATATATTGGCGACCACATCTCAACACCGAAGACGAAATGTGATCGAAGGAGCCGTCAAGGGAAAGCCCTCTATAATCTCTGAATGTCATCGTGGACTATAAAGTTATTGACGCTGGGCGGCAGACGTATCTGAACACAGTTGACAAGGGATGTAAATTAAATTGGATATGCATCAACATGAAAATCCTAGCTTACAAGTAATCCCTGCTTACTAAAGAAAAGAAGCAACTAAGGCGTCAAGGGGGGCGTTTTGTTTTTTTCTCGCCCCTTCCCCTATTAACCAGCTCAGCTTACGAACAAAAATGTCTGGGACAACAACGCGAAGCGGCTTGTCTCTCTACGCTAATCTTCTAGATTCTGATTCTAATGTGGCTCCCGAAGTTATCTCTAAAGGCCCAATTTTATTTAAATCCCCTCAGACTTCCTCAGAGCCAAAGAAACCTTTGATAGACCCTGGTATCCGATCTGTACTTCAAAGCTGCTGAATCTTATGCTCACCCGGAATAGCTGCACTACGATTTCAACCGACTAAGAGACCACATCTTACTCAAAAAACTAAGCCTAAGACCTCAATCACTAAAAATAACTCTTTAGAAAACCGGGGGCTAGGCAACTTTACTTCCCAAACTATTCAATCAGCTTCGATATCAAATACTACGAAAATAGTGAAGTCCTCTCTTGCCGACTGGACAAATGATAGGGACGAAGATGCATATTATAGCACGGAGAAGAGACAACGTGGTGGGAGACGAAAAAAGAAAAAGAATAAAGAAAACATTTTGATGCAAGATTGGGACGATATTTACGACCCTAATCGACCAAATAATTTTGAGGAGTATCAGAATAGCGATGAAAAATTACGAGAGATACGAGAATGGAAAGATCGTCTATATGCTCATCGTGATGCGAAGCAAAGTGTGAATCGTAGTGAAAGCGAGGATGAAGAAACTGACCGTATGCAACACATTTCCTTTGATTTTTTATCATAATTAACGAAACATAGGCGTGTATGCTCCACCTTCAAATTACAACTTTGCTCCTCCTCCAATAGATGGCTCGCCCAAACCTTCCTGTGTGACTCATCAGAACTCACTTAGTGCACCACCTTCACCTTCGAATGTTTCAGAAGCTCCTAAACAGCCTTCGGCCGCTCTATCAAGCTCGATAACTAGAGCACCTATTCATTATGCAGCACCTCCTGAAATTGATGATTGCACTGAAGCTGATAAAGAACCTGTGACTAATATCAACCATGACGATGAAAAAGAAATCCCTAGCATCGATGAGGATGCACCAAAATCAAGGCGACCGGGCCAGAAGAAATTTGCTGAACGACTTATGTCAAAGTATGGCTGGAGTAAAGGAAAAGGTCTGGGAGCTGAGGAGTCAGGAATTATAAATCCGCTCCAGGTCAAGCTTGAGAAGCGGAAGAAAAGATCAGACGCTGAAGGAGGCGGTTTTAGAGATGCAGGAAACAGAGGTAAAATAATTGGGGGGAAACAGGGCACTACCCAAGCAAAAGATCAAGATACAGGTAAATTCGGACCAATTTCTGAAGTCATATTACTAAACGGTATGGTTGACGAAACGGATTTGAACGAAGAAATAGAACGTGGTGGAGGAGGAGACCTTATTCAAGAAATTGGAGATGAGTGTAGTGAAAAATACGGCCGAGTGGAAAGAGTATATATTCATAGAACAGGTGCAGTCGCTTTAGTATTTGTGAAATTCACTAGTCAGCTTTCTGCATTGAGAGTAAGTGATGATAGGTCATCAATGATTTTTTTTCGCTAACTTGGACAGGCGGTTAACGCACTGGAAGGGCGGATATTTAATGGGAAGACAATAACCCCGCAATTTTTTGATTCTTCAAAATTTGAGAATGGGATTTACGAGTAAGTTAGCACAGCAATATATAGATTGAATGAAAGAAGAATTTATCTGTAGTTTAGTTAGTAGTCTCTAGAAGCTTTTTAGTTCTAGGCAATCCTAGGAATCTGACTCGTATTATGATGCAAGATCAAGCGAGTTATTTATTTGCCAATTGAGACACACTTACATGCATATCACAAACCGAATTAATGATTGAGTCTCCAGCGAAAACAAAAAGCGGGGGAGACAAGGATAACGAATTATAGCTTTTGCAATGAGAAAATCAAGCTTAGCTACAACCATCTGTAAAAGAAAGACGACAACCAATCGATACCAACCCACATTTAATGATGTGGTGTTAAGAACAGCGCCAAAAATTACAGCATTTCTGCCAAAATTCCTGGTCTTACTTACTCCCTAATGTGAGAAAATATTTTATATATCTGGCTAACTCCTATTTCCGGGATCCTAAAGCTCTCATACAGAAGTTTTCAACCCTAGACTGGATCATTTACGTGTCCGGCGTAGGAGTCCCCACCCCCACCATCAATCTTACAGCGAAAATAATATTCGATAATCGACAAATAATCCCTTATATTTCTGTCGACTGATTGTGTTCACCATAATTTCCAATGTCAACATCCATCAAGCGTGCATGCGATGCCTGTCATCGCCGCAAGGTGAAATGTGATGGAATCAACCCGTGCCGCAATTGTTATTCAGCAAAGCTATGTTGTACATATAATGCTATACCACAAAAAAAAGGTCCAAAAGGCTCACGAGCTAAGGTTATAAGTGAATTACGAGAAAACCAGCGACAGTCCAATCTTTCTTCAAAAGTTACGAATCGAATAAATGGTATCTCTTCTCCTCCATACAGTCCACCACTAGCTCCTACCCAAGGTTTACTGAGCACCGAAATAATCAAAGAATGTGTCGACTTCTTCTTTACCAACATGTATCCTTCTCTCCCCATATTACACCGGGGTAGATTAGAACAACAAATTCTTTTCGCAGATCATAATATTGATACTTATTGTCTTTTGACTTCACTTTGTGCATTTATGATGATACAGCCGGGAATAGGAATTCCAGGAAATCCACTAGAACTCGAATGTTTACCAGGAGCGAACCTTGTATCGGGGAACATATTATTACAAGAGACATTGCGAATTAGGAGAGGCTATGATTATCTTGAGGCACAAACTTTAAATAGTCTAGTAACTAGCTTCTTTTTATTCGGTTGCTACTTTGGCCTCGATCTTCATAACAAAGCATGGTTTCATTTACGTGAGGCGACAACATTAGCACATGTGAATGGATTACAAAAAGAAGAGACATATCTAAAATTTGATGCAATAGATGCTTCGAGGCGAAGGAGATTATTTTGGTTGCTATTTGTGACTGAAAGGTAAATTGAGTTTCTTATCATTATCGCATTATTTTTCATCAAATGCGACCACCCTTCCCCTGACTGGTTCACAGAGCCTACGCGTTTCAGCGAAATCGACCACTATCACTTCAAGCTACAATTAGCCCCCCGACACAAAATGATGATCCAAGTGACACTCAAGCATGCCATTTGAATGGTTTTATTGACCTTGTTAATCTATTTCGCCCCTTCGATGAAAACCTAGTTACGTTGTGGATTAAGACACGCACAGAGTGCTCTCAGAATTACTTGGCTGGGTTACAAAAGGATCTAGTCAACATGCTACCATCACATCTTAATTCTACAGAAACTCAGAATGCCGATCTTCGCACCAGTCAACAATGGCTCCGAACCATGGTTTGGCAGCTTAGTATGCAGAATGGTTGTCTCTCGTCAACCAATACAGATCCTAGTATGACTTTTCAATATCCAGTGGATATTTCGCGTGATCTCGTATCTTTAACTTCACAGTTCTCCCCGAAAAGTATGGACGTCCATGGAATTGGGTTCGTAAGTGATTTCTTCATAAGTGGAACTTCCATTTTACTTATTAACTTATGGTAATTCTTGTCCTCCACAGATTGAAAAACTATTTGATATTGCTTGCTCCTTAACCGATGTTCTTTCTTTACTGCCTTCAACTTCAAACTCCCTAAGTTTCGGACCACGAGACTATCTTCACGACATTATTGGTCTACTTGCCGTACTTCGACATGGTGATCATCAATTTTTACCTTTGCTCTTGGCCAAAGTTAATGATGTGCTTCCGCGTCTAGTAAATCCTATGAATCGAACTATATCAGATACGTCACCTGACTCCTCATCTTCTTTATGTCAGGAAGTCAGTATTTATGACGACCCTAGAAACACCGCGAACGTTGAAATTGCTAGCCAATTTCTTAGAGGTAAAAGTGTGGATGGTAACAACAGAGGAGTAGTCTCTAAGATTGAATCAAATGAATATGATACATCAAATATTATACTTGGTTACCCAATATTTGATCATCAATCGCCGCAACATCAGCAGCAACAACAACAACAAAATATCGATGACGTTATTTCTCCTGTCTCACCTTCTGTTGAAGGGACTGCCACTGCCACTACTAGTAGTCTCAGTGAGCATACAGCTGCGAAATCATATAGTGTTGGGGTTCAAAGTCCCATACAATACCCTTACTCTTTTGCTGATATAACTAATACCGCTACCACAACTACTACTGCCAATAATAATTCTCCTACTACCTCCCTTTCAAATAGATATGGGGACGAATTACATCAGAAAGATTTCAAAGCTGAATTTCATCGTGTTGTGGATAATCCAAGAAGACTACCAATTCGATCATGTAGCGGTAGTTCGGCACCTTGTATTGACGGTAATGGTTTTTCTATGCAAATACCTCGCAGCGTCTTAGAGCAAACTTACTCCTTACATCGGTCACAGAGTTTTTCTTGCGCAGAATTATAAACACTGGAGCGTAGCTTTGTATCTACCATGATTTCACTCTATAGGGGAGCAGGAGGAAGGAGTATTAGGAAAATTGCTATTTTATTATTATGAATCGGATTCACCACACTTTCTGGAACACATTAACAACACGCAACGCTACCCCAACTTACTCTTTTAAGTCAGTAATTCTCTATTTATATTCATATTTTGACCAGAAACTAGGTAAAGGTGTTTGGTGTTTCGGAGGTCAAAAAATGTAACAGAAATTTTGATTTGAACAGTTTAGCAAGTGAATTGAAATGAGCTCTTTTTTTTTTTTTTTTTTTTTTTCAAAATAAAGCTTAATGTCTCATTTAATTCATGAAATAAGTGTAGCTTTACAACTTGATGTGATCTTTACATACTAGGCAAGGATTACACTTTAAGTTTTTATTCGTTCCATTTCTACGTTTTATATAAATTAACCATGCTTAAAAGGTTTATTCAAATTATGAAAGTCATCTATAATATATTTGAAGTAATTATCTTTCAGTCGACGCACCGAGAGTATCTATCTCTCTCTAGACCAATTTCTCAAAATACTTATATTTCTTACACCAACAAAAACTAAGGATATTTAGGCGAAGATGTGACAAGTGCCAAGATACTAATGCAGTGATTAATCGAAGATTTTAAGGGTAAAAATGACATAAATATGCACTTACATCACTGGGACTATTGAACCTCAAGTTTCTATCCAAAGCGCTAATACTTTCGATGTCATCAATTTCCATATTGAAGCCTGTTACATCCAAATTTTCTATAAGTCTGGCGAAATTGTTGCTCTTGGGAATAACGGATATACCACGCTGTGTTGCCCAGCGAAGGAGAATTTGAGCTGGTGTTTTTTTGTATTTGGAGGCTAGAGTGGTGATAGTTTCATGATCAAATAGTCTTGGGGTGTCCTTGGCTTTCTGGGATTCGAGCTCAATAAAAGACTGCGGGCCAAAAGATGAATATGCCGTTACAGCAATACCTTCAGATTCAGCAAGCTTGACTAAGGTTGGTTGCACGAGGTATGGGTGATGCTCTATTTGAAGAGTTGCAGGTCGGATTTTTGCATAACGAAGCAAATCTAGAATGAGAGAGCCTTGGAAATTGGAGATTCCGATGCTTCTCGATAGACCCTTTTCAACTAGATCTTCCATTGCTTTCCACGTTTCGTGGATTGGCGCATTACTAAGTTGTACGTCTGATTTACCATCATAATAGAAGCCAGGCGGATAGCGCACTTCTGGATCGACCCACTTCAGAGCGATGGGAAAGTGCACGATGTATAAATCAAAGTAATCAATTTGAAGATCAGCCAGTTGCTTACGAGCAATTGGTTCTACTCTGTCGTATTCATGAAAGGTACTCCATAACTTAGATACGAGGAAGAGGTCTTCACGCTTGACTAAACCGTCTTTAATGGCACGGGCAACGCCTTGGCCGACTTCTTTCTCATTTCCGTAATCTACATAAATGTTGGAAGAAGAAGAAGAAGAAAAAAAAGAAAAAGTATATAATTAGAAAGGATCCTTTTTTGTCATGTAAAAGTATTTTAAAAAAGAAAAAAAAAACCTACCAGCGGCACCATCAAATAGTCGATAGCCTGCTTTTATAGCACAATAAACTGTGTCTGCACATGTATTGTTACTGACTTTCCAAAGTCCAAAGCCAACTTGGGGCATGGAAAACCCAGAATTAAGTTTGATTAGAGGAGATCTAAGTGCCATTTTTTATAACCGCGTTGTCTGCTTTTTTTTTTCGTTGGCTACTGAGTATCGATGTGGTCCCTGATGTGTAACCATTACAAGCTGCGAATGCGGGGGCGAGTTACTCTGGGGGGAGGGGTAAAAAAAAAAAAAAAAAAAAAAAAAAAAAAA
>QVIK01000061.1:23256-57805 GCA_003957845.1 Oidium heveae | reverse complement strand
GGGGGGGGGGGGGGGGGGGGGGGGGGGGGAATATGTTGACGATCGATTAGAGACCGTTTGTAAATACCAGAGACTTCAATATCAATAATGTACATACGCTTTTAATTAATTGGGTTGGGGAGAGAGAGAGAGAGAGAGAGGCTGAAAACTGTAGTATTAAAGAGGTTCCAAGTTACTACCCACCACCCACCACCCCCCCAAAAAAAAGATCAAATCTTAGAGTGCGAAGTGAATGGTATCTCTCTTCTTATATAAATTTGAGTATCAACATGCTAGCCTAATCAAAAGTATTTTTGAACCCCTTTTTTTTTTTTTAGAGGGGAAGGGAAACTAAAACTATTGAGTGATGTTTCATAGTTCTACTCGACCTAGTACTTTATTCAGAAGTCGTCGCGTTGGTCTCCAAAAAAAAAAAAAAAAAATGGAAAAAAAAAAGTTTTTTCTTCACTTATGCGATACAGGACTATTTCCAAAAAGCCCTTTAATCGCTAAATCTTTTTAATGGGGTATATAATTTATAGTCCCTGTGATAAAATCCAGAGTAATGTAACAGTGAGGTCTAGTCCTATCAAGCCAATTGATGAAGCGCTCAAAAGGTTTATTCGGTGGTAAATTGGAGCCTATTTTTTCCATTACTTTCTCCGCCCCTTTTCCTTCTCAACTCAATTGAAAGCGTATGCAGAGATAGTTGCGCCTTGCCGGAATTTATGAGGCGACCATGGCCGATCTTGCACACTAATTAAGTCTCTTGTATTTGCAAGCAGTCTCTCATCAATCGTTAAAATTTTTTATAAAAGAAAGGGGGCCATATTGGTGTTTCTTTACGTGTGGTTGTAGAAGTGTGGATTACTGTAGTATATTGAGTGTAAATAATTGTGGTGAGTGTCAGGAGAATTAATCCCATTGCGAAACTGAACTAAAGCATGACAACCAGTACTCTTGGTCAGATCCAGTTAGAATGCTAGACTACATATCTAACTAACTTGCTCCGACCCAAGGAAATACCAATTCTTCTTGGCTTAAATGTATCTATATTAATATCCACTGTCATTCTATAAATCTCTACAATGGAAATTAAGTAGGTAGATTGGACTGACTGATTGCCTTTGAAGAAAGTCTAAGTTTAACTTTCTCTTCATTATTCGTCAAACGATAGGCCGTTATTATTTCATCTAGTAGCTATCGTCTTGCACTACTGTGAAACTCAGGTGTTAGTATTGATAGACAAGCTCAATTACATAAAAGACTAATATTTTTCTATTAAAACACGCTAATAAACCATCAAAGTTCAAAATCATACCATCTGTTAATCATTTAATCATATCGTTGAGTTGAAAAAGTTTCCAATCTGTAAATATTTTGCCATAAGACCCTCTATGCACCAGATACCATCATAATACTTCCTCCAATGACACTAAATATGATTATTAATGTGAATAAGCTCGCAATAACTTTTTCCATAGTTGTTGCCGGGTGTATAGACAAAGGTGAATGTGTGCCACTGCCAGCACCAGCATTGGGATCGCCTTTACTTATTCCCGTTCCCTTTCTTTGAGAGACCCAACCAGGTACTGTATCGAGAAGCTGGCTCTGTACCAATTCTAAAACTGCCATCTGCTCTCCCACTCCGATACTACCGTCGTTGGTTTGTTGGGTCCATTTCAAGCCACACATTGAGCCGCTAGCACCAGCTGTACAAGTTTTAATAGCTGCAGTGACAGAACTTCGTAATAAAGGTAGAATAGTTTCACGAGTAAAAGGAGCGAGTTCAACAGTAGCTGTGAGCCATCGAGATAAATATGCCTTGAAGGATCGTTGATCAACATTACATTTTCCGGATGACTCACAACCCTCAAACATGATGCCATTATCAAAAAAAATTGAAGCTGAATTGAGAAGACCCCTAATACGTTCTTCCCAAACGGGGCTACTGTTGGTCTATATGAGTGGTTAAAAATATGAAATTACCACAGAGATTTTAAACTTACAAAATTATACATAGCGGCACTTCCAACTAAAAGCGTTCCGACATTATATGTCCATTGATTCCGATCTGGGGTTACGCAGTTATCGCCAACTTGCGCTCCATCATATACATGATAATCAGGAGTTAGTAGGCCAATTTTTGTCATCCAATTCCAGGTTTTCTCCGCATGTTCTCCATAAGTAGAATTTCCAGTGTATAGTGCTAGCCGCGTAGCTAGGTTGAAAAAACAACCATTTGATATACTATTTTTATAAGTATAACCACTATTAAACTGGAATATCTGCCATCGTAGCCCACCACCGCAAGTCGCAGCATCCCACCGTCGTACTTGAGTATTAAATACACCCTGAGCTAACTCTAGCCAATGATAGTCGTTTTTATCGGGGTTTTCGAACTTGGTTTCTGCGGCTGTCATTGCTGATAAAGCCCAGAAGCACTGGTCATCATTTCCAAGCGTCTTTGTTTGATTTACAGGCATATAATCACCGTCTTCACCAGTTTGATGGAGCAGTGCCTGCTTTGTTATCGTATTGTAGGTAGTATCGCCAGTGTAGTACCAATAATTTATCATAGCTCCAAACCTTTCGTGGGATTAGCAATGGACTTGAAGATTTGAATGGAAGCATACATAGCACCGGCTTCCCACCAATAATAAGGATCTGGAAGATTACCAGGTGTATCACCAGGTTTGTAGCCAGTATAGAATGACATCATATCTGAAGCCAGAGTCTTTGCTGCCGCCTTAATAGAGTCTATGGAGGCAGTGTTCAATGTAATCGCAGCATAGCTGCTGTGATTAAAGAGAATACATAGTATTGCTACACCATTCCACCTCATATCGAATATTGAGGCCAATAAGGGTAGGATACAGAAGTAATAATGATGGAGATGGTGGTTTTCCAGGCATGAAATATGGTGTTACAGGATGTGACTCGGAGAGCTAAACGGTGGTTGAACAGAGTAAACTCTATGAAAGCTGCACATAAGTTGACCTGAATATGTTTTTCTGGGGTCTATGATTGGCATAAGGAAGAAATCCCATAATAAAAACATAACTATAGATGCCAAGTAAGTCATTTCTGGAACCCATCATAGAGTCAGTATTCGGGTGTTTAATCTCTTGAATTATCGTCTTCGGTTGTCATGCCAAGCGGGCGAAAAGTTAACAAGGGGCGGGTCCGAGTTTCAAATGTGCCATGGGAGAGTCGGCTGGCAAAAGGCAGGAGAAAATTAACTTATATAACGAGTGAATCACTCAAGGAAGGCGAGTGTTTTTGTCGTTGCTTGTCGTAGCTTGTAGACATTGGCATCAAAGACGTATTATTTATGTTTACCGGACGAACTCACTAACCATGATATCCGCCAACCGCTTCAATTATTTATCCGGAGGTTTATTAAGACAACAATAACCCTGTAGCCCTGCCGCGGGTACGCGTCACATCTCGAAGGTGTATCGCAGTCCGATTAATAAAAATCTCAGTTGATTATCTACCTGGATTGGCTTAGCATATATTTCGGCCAATGAGAAAAACAGAGCGGAACCCCAGTTACTGGTTTATGATTCCCTATTTTATGCAAACCCGGGACCGAGAAGTTGCAGTTCTTAGTACCAAAACCCTCCGAACGGATTAGCAGTTCTTAGAAGATCATCCCATCTCCATCTTTTACGCTTCTCAGTATACCATCCTATAATCTGTAGATATCTCGCTGCCCCCCCTTCAAGCAGAAAAAAATCGACCTTTCTTGACACCAGCTATCACTAATTTGTGCAGTCCCGTGATTTATAAAGTGTTTAAAATGATGAATGTGATTAGTTAGAAACTGCCCTAAGCGAAACAACTGATTTTTCTCGCTCCTCATGAGTGTAAACAGATAATAATTTTAACCTGACTGAAGAAGATGATTCATTTTTGCAGTAAAAATAAAAAGTTACGTAGTAAATACAATAGTGGAAGTACTTGAATGATTAAAATTTTCCTGACACCATCTGTTCCATCGGAACGGTGTCTACTAGCAGAAAGGCAATAATAGAAACAATAGAGCCTTTTTGGTCACGCGTGGTGTGGCTATATTTTGAATGAAACACGGAAACTGAGATAAAGAAAGGCATGACTTCTCTAGAAAGGCTACTCCTAATTCAATTTCCTAAGAACAACAAAAAATAACAAGAGGTAACTTTCATGTAAGGGATTTAGATGGCAAGTCAATATTGTGCTTTTTAGTTAGTTACCTTAGCGACAATGAGTGTTAGTGCCTTCCCAAATATACCCAGTTGTTATTTTACCTTTCGAACAATTCTCCGGTCTAGCATAATCATACTCTGGATCTCTCAAGAGTTTGGAACTGCACCCATTAAGAATCTTATTTATCTGAAGCGTCAGACCTAGTATGAATACATTTCACAGTGCTCCTCCTATCAACGGACGTTAAATTACAGTTAGGCCTGACATTATAGATTGCACAAATGCATAAAAAAGCACTATGGAACACTATAAAAACAATGAGTTAACCCCCAATTAATCCTCTTGTCACGGCTCAATTACGATATAAACCCGAATTATCCATAGGCTTCTTAAAAGCATCCAATTAACATTATATTTTTCTTGTGAATAAGGATGATGATTTTATTATCACGTTATGATGGTCAGAATTTCTTCGGCCCTCATAGCAAGCTTGTGTATGGAAATAGAGGTCCTTTAATTAGGCAGAGAATGCATTTATTTATGAAATTATGTTTTACAGTTGAAAGGAACCCATGTCTACGATAATCGGTTTCGACTAGGGCTTCTCTATAAATAGGATAGAATAGTTTCCACATATGTTCTAGAAAAAAAGGTCATAGCTCCACCGCATCCATATCTTTAACATGTAAAATATGGGGTTTGATTTAACGTTCTACGAATGAGCTTGAATACAGACTAAGAAGTCCCCTATTATACCTCTAAGCGAGGATTGAAAAGAAAAAGCCCAATATTTAATCTATGTAAAAGTTAAAATCAATTAACTTGCTCCTCGTTCATGCGTCAATCACAAATATTCAAATCCGTACTTAACATTGCTCTTGGAAAATTCGTCTTGGGATGCTGATGAATCCTCGTTCCAAACTTTCTGGTCTAAATTTGGAATTTATCAACCAAGTTTGCTCCTATTAATAGTAACTGTGGGCAATTGGAGATTTTTTTTTTTTTTGGTAATCAAAAAGGGTAATGTGAGAAAAAGGAGTAATGCCAGCCTGCCTTATCAATCCAGTTTGGAATCTCCTAAGATTTTTATGGTTTCTTGAAATTCTGCTCTTGAAACTTGACATAAGTTTTAAGCTATATATATGCTTCTGACATTTATTTGAATGATTTTTGATAGTGATAATAACGATGATCAAACAAAAGTGTTAGGTTATCCCATTCTACTTGCTGACTAATCACCGAAAACCGAGTGGATATGAAGGGGTGTTTATAGTAGTTGTGTAGTGATGACAAGAAGTTTTATCGCAACTTTAGAATGTCTATGTTTCGGGCAAAAAAGCTTGATCTAGGATGCTTTGTCAATGTAAAAGTCATTCGTGATCATACGAAGAGAAAGGTCTTCGCTGAACATGAAGCCGAGAGGTATAATCTCTTCATTTTTTCCTACAAGCTATCAGAGTTTCGAGATAACTGATTCACCGTATAATTAGACAAGCACTTCGTTATGTTATCCGCAATCTAAGTATTCCACCGATGATACGAGTTCAAGCCCAGCTTCAACTAGCGCAAATGCATTCTTACACGCGCTCAACTCAAATCAGAAATAGATGCATATTAGGGGGAAAAGGTCGAGGAGTAATGACGGATTTTAGACTTAGTCGGGTAAATATCTATATCCAAAAACTGTTTTATTTCAATACATCGACTCGCTCATCCAAGAGGAAATCATAAAACTAATCTCTGTCGGTCAATAGTTCAACTTTCGAATAAATGCGCTTGAAGGAAATATTCCGGGGGTAAAGAAAGGCATTTGGTGAATATTCAAAGAAATATGATACTAAAATTGTAGTTTGTAAATGCTAGCATACATATGTGTCATTGGATTCGATATTCCAGTAAAAGATTCGGAACCTTAGAAACATTTATAAAGTAGTCTTTCCACACTGAATATTTTGGAGCTCAGGTGATGAAAAATTTGAAACAAACTCCGAGAAAATTATTGTCAATATTATGATGCTTTCGGACGTTGTTTGTGTTCCAATACTATTTTTTAGGCACTAGATTCACTGAAAGCTGTAACACATTAATGAATTGATGAATTTCTATAAAATCTCCATTATTTACTTAATATCTACTCTATTCAAGCCTTAAATTTGTTAAATAAGTAGCTGTAATTAATCTCAAAACATTTTTGCGCATTAATTGAAGTTAAGGAACGCCTTCTGGTAACTATTGCAGGAATGTTTCGCCGACTGGAGTCAGGTCTACCTGAAGACCCAAAGTTTCCAGCAGATGTGACAGAACTTGGGTAATTAAACCTTCATTTAATCAGTAGCGCCAATTACTGAGTCTAATGAAAACAGCTACTTTATCAATGAGAAAGATGAAATTCGGAACATTGAAAATCCAAAGGCATATTTCCAATACTTTTTGACGAAAAATGATCGAGTCAACGATTTACATCGCGAGGCCATGAATGGTGAGATATTCAGGGATACATAAAATACAAATAAGACTAATAAGTCTTAAAAGGCGCTATTCGTAATATTGTTGCCGAACGATTAAAAAACCTGGGCTTAGAAATCATTCGACTCCCTCTTGGTGCCAAAGCTACGGAACGAAATATTCCAATCTTTGTCTCTAAGGAAATCAAGAGCAAAAAGAGGGTATTGGTTCTATTTTATGATGAACAACAAGATCTTGGTGTTTTTTCTCAGAGGATTCTTCTTGGAAAGGGAGGAATCAATCAAGGCTCAGCGGTTAACCTTGTAAATTATGTTCAATCGATGCGTGGCTCGTCGTCGACAGATGCAGATGACTCACCTGCTATTATACTTGCCAATGCGGGACAATTAAGATGGTGGCGACGTGGCAAAAAAGCTGTTTCGCATATGTCATGGCATACCCTTCCATCAAATAGCCTTGTTGATCCACCTTATGAATTCGACCCAGAGAAAAATACTGTTCCAGAAAATCGGAATCTTGCTGAACACGTGGAATATGTATTTAATCATGTCATTACAGAACTTACCGATCCAGATTCTAAACTAGAAATTATTGGCGTCTCGGGTGGAGCAGTTGAAGTCAGTGTCTTTCTGGAAAGAGACGAGAACTGGAAAAAATGGAAACCTAGACTCTCAGCTTTTGCTTCTATAGCTAGTTACTATAGTCCAAATGAGATCACCAATGAAGATTTCAGGAAATGGTTAATAGATGTAAGTTTTTTAAGGGGAGTAGGGTTTCCTTTTTTTTACATGAAAACTTTTTTAAAAAAATTTTCTAAGGGAAAAGTTTACATGATACTAACTTTTTATATTCTTACAAAAGAGAGGCCGAGCATATCATCTATCACCCGAACCATGTGGATCTTTTCTCGCAGGGCCCGAAGGTTCTGAAGAAATCTCTCCCCGTGGTCTCACCACGTTCAGTCTTGGAGAACCATTTTATAATGAAAACATATTGCCTGTGGGCTTCAAAGCAGTTATTGATTGGTTTGAAGAAGTTGCTAATGATTTGAATTACGTAAACCCAAAATTTTTTCGTTTAGAGGAAAAAGAGAAAGATAAAGATGATACTGTTACTCAACCTTGCTGTTAAATATAATATATTTAACAGCAAGGTTGATTTTTTTCCCTTTGGTTCTTCATGGTGTAATTCAAATACTAGAAGTTGAAAATGAAAAATGAAAAATTTAAGTATTTTTGAAGCAGTTCGCACGTTTTAACCCCAGAAGAGTGCGTCTAATAAAATTCCGGGAGATATCTCCTTTGAATCCGTCCACTCTATGAATAATTTCCTCGAAATGAAACGTTCTTCTCAGTACCAATTTTTTTTTTCTTTGAAAAAATTTTCAAATTATCTCTTTGTTCGTGATTTGATCATCTTTTGAGTAAGGAAGCTAGATGAATGACAAAATTACATGTTATAGTGTTAAAGACCAAAACATTTATTCGAAACTCTTCTCAAGAGGCTGTGAAAGTCTCTTATTCCCAATCAACGCCTCTCATCGCAGTAAATTGATAATAGCGGCCAAAGTCTGAAAGAAAAGAAAAAAAAGAGACGAATAGCCTCTTAACTTCAGTACCGCAAACTTTGCTTGTACTCTAACACCGTGACCTCATGTTAGATTCGTCGTAGGAGAACTGATTATTCCTTCACGGAAAGAATCATCGAATTTTGCAACTTATTAAACTGACCAGGCCCAAGAAAGTCCCAGAGATCTATCTGTAGTTATTCGAAGAGTATAAGAGGACACATATACATATACATATATATGCAAATGACCTTTGACTCGAGTGAGTTGTTAAATCGGGGACCAACCTGTTAGCCCACTATAGGTATATATATAAAGAACTAGGTAAGGGAATAGGGCTGATAAAGGCAGCTGAATAACTTTACTTGGTTGAAAGTCTATTCAAAAATCCTGTATAGCTCACACCTATAGAAAAGAAAAGGTATTAATATATGATATGACGCGGTTCGCCTCGTTCAATTTTTTTTTTTTTGAAGATGGTATTATGCTCAATAGTAACCTCCACCAGCGGAATAATCACTTTGAAGCCCAGAATAAACTCCAGAGTGAACACTTTTCACTTCTTCATCTAACTCATCACAGGAGTCGTGTGCTTTCAGACCTTCAAGGGTAGTGGCTCCAATTACTGGAGGAATAAATGGTTTTAGACTGTGAATCTCTCGTCCAGAGGGCATCATGGCTAACAGAGGACCTGTTGGAGGAATCTCTTGTGCATTTATCTGGCTTTTTTTTTAGTAAGCCATAATGGTTTTGGTTCGAGAAGATCATACCGTATTATTGACCTTGGACCATTTATACTCTAGTAAGTCCAAAATTCTTAGTTCCTCTAATTTTCCTGCGTCTGTACCCCATCGTGCTCTCTTCTCCATTCTTTTTTCCTCCCAATCTTTTTTAAGCCTTTTTAGGCCCCTCATTCTTGTATCTTCCGAGCTAACTCCAAGTTGATACATTCCAGCTTGAAGCCACGCAATAGCTGTACCTACTTGCCCATTGATTTCGGCCCCAATACCAAGGAAGCGACAAGCCTTTCCTCGACTTGTTCTCTCAACTTCTTCCATATATTTCAATAAATTCTGATTTATCTTTCCTTGCTCTTTTGAAGATACGTTAGAAAGAATGGACAATCCCTTGTTTGCATGTTCAGCTGCAGCTAAGCATAAGCGGGCAAATAAATTTGCCCTAACCTTTGGTATATCAGGAGACTTTATCATCCATTCTTTGTCACATTTATTACGATCTTGGGCAATAATGGCAGGATAAGGGTCATCTTTTAAAACTGCCAGAAGTGTTGCTTCAGCCAGTGCGAGGGAGGCTAAGGCTTTGAAAACGTATTGAGACAAATCAACGCATGGTGAAGGCATTGGGATCTGCTCACAGCGTTTTGAGAGATATTCATGGGTGGAAGCAGCAGATAATAAATGTTTTGAGGCAGTTGATATGATAAGAGTTCGCTGCTCTGAGCTAGGCAATGCGGTATTGAGGGAGTACAGTGGATTTAGAGAGGCTTGAGCAAGGAGTGTATGAGTGTATGCAAGGGTGGAAAGGGTGAAGTAAATTTCATACTCTAATGATTCTACTTTGATTTTTGGTATTTTACGCCCAGGCAAGAGACTGTCTGACAAAGTCGGCCTCCATTCCAGAGTTGGAGTTGATTTCAGGACAATATCAACTTCTTGTCCTGACAAGATCTGATTGCTGATTCCTTGATCGATAGCAAAAAGATAGGGAAAATAATTGTTTAAGCTTGAAAAGACAGATGAAAGGTGTAATTCTTGTTCAGCAGGTGACAGGCGTTTATGCTTCTTTAAGGAATCTCTAAACAATCCCCGATATATACTAGCAGTGAGAGGTAGAGACGGATGTGAGTCGCAACTAAAAAAAGGAGTGAACGAGAATGAACGTGTTGTGGGAAGCTCAAATGGAAATGGCATTATAATAGAAATGCAAGAACGCGCGCTTTGCAAAGAAATTCAATTTTGCAGGTATTAAGATCGTGAATATTATATGTTTGATGATACTGCAGCAAAAAGCCATTACATCTAAGAATAGATGAGCTGAAACGCTTGATTCCTTTCGTATTAAATATGCTTGCTGATGGATTCGTAGTGAAGTCCAAAGATTGAGTCTATCCACTGTAATAGCGGGGTATCATCACACTTGCACTGTGATAGCATAGCATCATTGCAGATGCATGCCTTAAGTACCAAAAAAAAAAAGGAAGAGGAATTATATATTTTGTTATGTTATGAGTTTAGGCTAAATAGACTATATTTTATATCACTAGCTCCTTGGGTTGCCCACGTCCTGACCCAAAACACTGGAACTCCGATCGTCAGATCTCGCTTGTTGAAACTATAGATTCCGAACAAAAAGCTAGCGAATCTCTAGTTATGAATCTAAAAGCTCACTCACACACTCAAATGAAACTATTGAAAAAAACCCCATGTGGATTACGCTGCTTTGAAGAAGGGTTGAGTGAAAATGGATAGAATTTAACTTCGACTGTGGAAGTTTTTAGGTAATCACATGGGAAAGGATTTAGATGCCTGTAAGTTCAGACAAACCTAACAATATGATTTGCTATCACATGACTCTTGTTAAGTTGGGATTTTTGATTGCCCGAATACTTTCTTAAGATTGAACGAGCCACTTTATCCCAACCAACTTTGCCACAATCGAGTCTCCCTTCTTGAATGTAATCCAGACCAAGATTTGGTATTTCCTGGGCATTTTGTTCCTTACGAAAGACTCTAAGATGGCTAGCTGACTCTAATTCAAACAAATAGTACTTACCACACAGAGGAGGATGTTAAAAGTTAAAGCGCCTAGCTCTCTCTCTTTCTCTATTTATTTATTTTATCAGAGCTACAGAATTAGCTTCCTAATGTTGAGATCTAAGATTTTAACAAACTAGTATTTTCTCCATTATAATCGATAAAATCGACTCAAAGTCCAATGTCCACAGATTCGCCCTTTCTAAAAATACATATCACTAAAACTTCCTGTAGATCAACCCATTTTACATGGGGTTGATGATAATAGCCGAGTGTTATATAAACAATTACCTAATTCCTATTACTAATATATATGTTGTAACTATGTGGGTCGATGTTTGACAGGGAATAAACTAAGTTGGTGGTATTCCTTGAGAAAAGCTCGATTCTACAAATCGAAACACAAGAACTCATTTTTACCTCACTTCATTGACAATCTATGTTTCAGAGTAAAATGCATCATATTGTTTGGAAGATATTTTCCTATGCTCAAGCTGCGTTAATTTTGAACCAGCTAGCTGTCATCTCTCCTCACTGTGCGCTGCTGTCGACCGCTGCAATGATCGATGCTATCTTTTCTATCTTATGAATATCCTTGATAATCTCATTTACTGAGAATTTAGAATATGGATTAATTGGTGTTCTTTTTTTTTTTTTTTTTCTTTCAATAAAAGTAGATCAGTGATCAATTTTGCATTCCTTGGGCCACTTTGGCCTAGATCAACTTGTGGTGTTGTTGGTGCGTCAAGCTCAACTGTGGGAATTTACCTTAATGTCGATCTAATTTTCTCAACAAAGGAAATAGAAAGATGAAGCATAGATTATGCAGTAATTAAGAATTATGATATGTAAATAATATAGGTATCATCCGCTACGTCCTCAGTCCACGTACAAATTCTCCGATTTCATTATATTCTAAGCTTTGAGCAAGGCTAAGAAATCGTGCATTACGATCACGTGGATAAATACACAACCAATCAATACGGTCAATTTTTCTGGCCATCTTGACTTGATGAGCGTTATATAAACCACATTGTATTTTGACTAGCAGTTAATTACAACGCAAACTTGAATGCCTTACAGCGACTAAAAATTATTTTTTTTTAAAAAAAAGAGCGGAAAATGAATATTAAATAGTTAAAATTAGGTACTGTCGATACCCCTATAAAACCACCTTGTAAACAGTACTTACAATATCTCAACAACTAACAGTCGGAATGTGTCTCAAAGTAGCTAAATTGAATCATTGGCTTCTTGCCTTTCTAAATATTGAGTTCTATCCCAGATTGGAAGGCCGTACTCAATGTCTTTCAGCATAAAGACATGACCAGTTTTATACCTTCCACCCCTACATCTGTATACTCTATTTATTCTTTCATTGTTCAGCAGATGAGTGAGGTAATATATTAATTCAAAGTGTAATCTTGCTTTTCGCTCTGAAATTTTACTAGCTGCCCTTTTCTAGTTGTTAGTAGTAACTTCATAGTGTTGAAAGAAGAGGCAATCTGGGTGCTTATCTTTATATAGCATCACCATATCGGGACAGTGTCTTAGACGTCGAGCACGCTGGAGCGGCTTAATAAAAACTGTTGTCAACCAAGTATCTGTATCTTTAATCAATCTTTGAAGCCTCGTATTAATTTTCTCATCATGTTTTCTAGATAATGCTTCATGCTTAAGTTTTATCCGCTGAACTCCAGAACCTTTCAATTTGACACCATGTTTCTAAACTCAAGCTGAGCCACCTGACTTCCGTCTTATTTCCTCCCTTAAAGCTTCAACTCGATCAGTTTCACGCTGTAATATTAGCGCCGACTTTATAATCTTGGGCTCTGTTGAGCTTTGATAAGCCTTCCATGACCTATAGAATGATGGCGTTAGTTGGAGATCAGATGTGGAGCTTACTTCCTCTATTTGCATATTGAGATATTTGGCATATGCACTCCGATTTAGAGTCGAGAGTGGATTTTGAAAAGGTTTAGGAATGGGGTATAGTTGGTCAGTTGACGACGAGTCAGCTGTGGATCCCACATGAATTTCCGTCGAAGGATTTAACTCTACTTGAGTAAACTCCCTTAGTCAGCCGTATACAGCTTTTGGCTTTAGTGGATGTAATCCAGCTTTTGCAAATGATGATTTAATAGTTCGTAATTTGAAAGTGCGTTTTTGAATGGAGGCATATTCGTTGAGAAAATCAACTTTTGAAAAAACTACATCACTGTATTGAATTTTCTGGTAAACTGCTTCTTGATGCTAGTGTTTTAGGGGTTAAAATACCCCAATATCAAGTGGCTGGAGTATGTGTGAGCTATGGAGGGAAAGCTGAAAAGGGACAATATTATGTTGCTAGCAGTAATGAAAAAACTCTTCTGAGTAGTGACTTCCATGACCATCGAATATTAACATACGATATTGCCCTTTGCACTTCAAATAAGTTTGGTTATGAAAATGGATTAACCATTTCACTCCTAGCCCTTCATTCGTGTAGCCAGTGGGGCTTGTGGCTAGCAATGTATCGTCAGAGAGTGACTTATTGAAATGTGTCTCTAATAAAACCTCTCCTTATTGAATTAGCATAGGCTCAATAATAGATCCATCTGCACAAATGCATTCAACTGCTGTAATCGATTCTCTGTTATTTGGATCCGCAAGATATACTGCTTTTGTATTTATGTAAGTGATTACGATCCTCCCATTTACACATCCAATTCGAAACCCAGTCTCATCCATATAATAAATGTTCAAAGTCGCGATTCCATATTCCATTAAGCCGTTTTAAATAGCTCGAAATGTTGGGAAACATCTGCCCTCGAAGTAGCTGCTTTTCGTTCTTGAGCTAATATTTTTGCTCGAGTTTTCTTAAATCTCTATTGCACTTCAACCATCCGCTGGCTCAACGCATAGATAGGATTTTGTCAACATTTGAGGTCCGTAAAATTGAGATTGCACCATGCCAAATAGCGCTCTTGGTTTCGTGATGCCCACATACTATCAAGAAATCGACCCACTCTCTTAGGACCACATTTTGGTTACGATAAAGTGTCGTTGTGACCCCCTTTTGTATTTTGTGCTGGTCAACCAGCAATTCGAGCATTGAAGAGACGTAACGGAACATCGAATTCCTGAGCTATTTTGGACTTTTTCAAATCACGATTTTTTTCCAAAGTATGATATGGCACGTCCGATTGTTTTCTCGGTCTCTGGGTCGTATTTAGTCGTGGTGAAGTTATAGGTTGATGATTTAAGATTGAGACGATTGCATGCACTAGAAGCGAGGCGTCTGAGATTTGTTGTGGATTAGATCAACGTGATCTTAATGCACGATTAATTAAAACCTGTATTCAACCTACAAGGAAACAAGAGCTACAATGGGTTAGATTTCATTTTTATTAAGTAGAACTTCATTGATCAGATCAATTGAGTCTTCATTGTCTCTTTACGGAGGGACGTTATGAAGCGATTTTAAGTGTGCCATTATCATAAGATACACACGTTGACGATATCACGTGTAACAATCCCAATCGTTTTCGACGCAAAGCTGATGACCCAAGATGACGAAAAAATCTAATCTAAAAGGCTAAAAGGCTAAAAGGCTGAAAGGCTGAAAGATACAATGGTGCCCTTCACCAGTCTAAAAATAGTTTAACCTCGGCCATTTCAGCATCATGGGTCAACCTCGGCACATTACATCACCGGTTATGCTTAAATCCATACTACTTGCCTACATTTTTAACCAAAAGATCCTCAGCTTTTGATACGTACATAACAAATCTTGTGAAGTAGTCAAAAGAATTCCTCCGACATATTCCCCAAAATGGGAGATGAACCCGAGAAGAAGCCAACTTCAGGCCTGCGCTCACTTGTAGCAGGAGGGTTTGGTGGTGTGTGCGCTGTAGTCGTGGGACACCCTTTTGATCTTGTGAAAGTACGTCTACAAACCGCAGAAAAAGGTGTTTATAAAAATGCAGTCGATGTGGTACGACGAAGTATTACGAAGGATGGCTTACGGAGAGGATTATATGCTGGTGTTAGCGCACCTTTGGTAGGTGTCACGCCAATGTGTTCGTCAATTCTTTTCGCACTGCCAGTCTGAAACATCTGCCCTAAATTCGTTAAATTTGATCCAAAAACAAGGGCTGATTAACGTTTTATTTAATAGTTGCTGTTTCTTTCTGGGGTTATGACCTTGGCAAAGATCTAGTCCGCAAATACAGTGATGTTAAAGATAATCAATTCAGTGTGGCACAGGTCTCAGCAGCTGGCTTTTTCTCGGCAGTACCGATGACTCTGGTTACTGCACCATTTGAGCGCGTCAAAGTACTCCTTCAAATTCAAGGCCAAAAATCTCTGGCACCTGGTGAGAAGCCAAAGTATAGCGGTGGACTAGATGTTGTCAGAAAACTCTACAAAGAGGGTGGAGTTCGCTCTGTTTTCCGCGGAAGTTCTGCAACTCTTGCTCGAGATGGTCCTGGCTCAGCAGCGTATTTCGCCACATATGAGATTGTCAAACGGAAACTTACACCAATTGATAATTCGACGGGTGAGCCATCTAGTAATATAAGCTTAGGTGCTATTACGGTAGCAGGTGCTAGTGCCGGAATTGCTATGTGGATTCCAGTATTTCCAATTGATACAGTCAAAAGTCGACTTCAAACCATGGATGGTAAGCCAACTATAGGTGGTGTGATCCGAACACTATATGCTAGTGGAGGTTACAAGGCTTTTTTTCCTGGATTCGCTCCCGCATTAACTAGGGCGGTGCCAGCTAATGCTGCTACGTTCTTGGGTGTCGAACTTGCCCATCACTTACTAAATAAGACGTTTGACTAAAAGCATAAAAATGTTTAGAAACTGAGCTGAGTGTAAAGCGAGAATATCATATAATTTCCACATAATAGGATATGCACTGGATGCAATCGCGAGTTATTTTCTATGTAAGGGTAGAAACCGTATAATGGGTATATAATAGGAAATATATACAATATTTCCTCAATAAGCTATTATTATTAGCTTACGCTTTCTTCTTTGACTATTGATTGAAATCTAAGCAGCTGAAAGAAAATAAAGGTAGCCATTTCTTTATTTATTTAATTAAATATTGTGGTTCTAATCTCTATTTGATATGCCACCTTACAAAGCAGATCACATCTTCACATACTCTTCATAACTGCTCTCTACTTTTTAACAAATATTTAGTTGCACTTAACGCAGCATTTCCTCACCTATTTTCACGACCAATAAGAGAGGCATGTGGGCCTTGCTTTGTCAGTTTCCTGAAAAAAAAAAGTTTATATTTACGGATTGCCTTCCTCTCTTTCTTACCGTCCCCTTCGATCTTGTTCGATTGTTACAACCTTAAAAATCTACTTTCCTCTCTATTCCATTCAATCTAAATCTTCTTTGCATGAATCTACCCGTAAAATTTTTTTTTACTTCATATAAGTAGAAAATAAAAAGGGTGACTATGAAAACTGCGTGCGCGAGGGGAAGGCCACCAAATTTTCCATATCTACATAAAACTAAGAACCTTAACAGGTATCCTTTTTTTTTTCATGATTACCTGATATGAACTATTTTCATTTGGTCTTGTGAAACTTAGTTTTACTTTTTCTTTTCTGTATAAATCCCGTCACATAATTATTCGAATTGAGCAAGGTTCTTTATAATCGCGTTGCGCATGCGTTCTTGTTTAATAACCGTATTCATTACAATTTTATGTCGAGTCTTGAAAATGGAACCCACCAAATTCTACTTGACCTGTTAATCATTGCGGCAATTAGAAGATTTTCAAGTTAAAATCATGGAAAGGTATATAAAACCTGCTTTAGGCATTCAAAAAAGCGAATGCAACTATCTTTGGATTCTTGGCATGAGTTTTTATTCGAGATTAAAGACTAGAATCGACCTGTATGATATCTCTCCATCTTAGATGATATCAGAAATGAGCTAATTGCGAGTTGGTGTAGTCTCAAACCAATCAGCTTTCTGTCGATTGCACAATTGACTTTGACCTTATGCCTGTCGCATTTGGATCACTACCAAACAGGTTAGAAGATGACTCGTATGACAAAGCCAATTTAGACGAAGCCTCAATATCTTGTGGTTTATTATCAAATATCGCGCAGTAGTTTGGCGCATTCTATTGCTTTGCACCCTCAGCTAAGGAAAGTTGTCCAAGCGCCCGCTGAACGCGTGATATTTGAAACTCAGGTCGCAACGATAATCTCTTCTTTATTTTTAAATGTTCATATAACAGAATTTAATCGGCATAAATGTTGAGCAACTTTGAGGGCTTAAGTGCATCAAGTCGCTACGTGATGTTTGAAATTAATTCGATTGTCAAAATGTACTCCAAGCCAGCGAATATGTTCAGCTGGATCGATGTATCTACCACTGATTAGAATTTTGACGGGATCTTCTTGGCAGCGTCCTTGGAACTGGTTCATCTCTAACTTTTGTTTGCCGAATAAGACAAAATTGTTCCTTGCCCATTATAAAAGATCATCTACTTCCTGTTGTGCTTTCGATGCAGACTCTTTGATTGTGCGGCCAATGCCGAGGATTCCTATATCTTCCGGGTATGCAAAGCGCGCTCTTGAATTTCCGCTTTTCATTGATTCGGCCAAATACAAAAGGAGAAGTGAGGGTGAGACTGGAGAGCCTTGTGGTACACCACACACCAACTTCCGAGGTGCTAACGTCCCCCCAAGATATCTTACTTGCACATATCTATCTTTGAGAAAGGAAGAACTCCAACGGAGGATATTGTCTGACCAGCCTTGTTCTCTCATCTTGAAAATTAGCCTTTCATGTAGTACAGCATCATATGCTCCTTGTACATCAAGGGTAACAAATGTTAATGCCCAGCCTTTTATTTGGGCTTCTTCTATATCGTGTACCACACAAGACACGAGGTTAGTTGCTGATCTTTTTGGTAGTGCACCAAATTGTTAGTTACCTATAATATTTCATATAATGTCTAAGTATGACACTCTCTTGGTGATAATCCTCTCTAGTCCCTTTCCAAGACACGAGAGAAGAGAAATTGGTCTCCAACATTTGATTGATGAATGGTCGCGTCATGACTTTGGAAGGAACACCACTTCCGCTGGTTAAAATTGGAAGGGTGATATCCGAACTGAATGCAGGCCCGAAAAAGATGGGTTACATACTTTCCAATTGAATCCTAGCAAGCACTTAGTAGCTCCACAGAAATTCCGTCGACCCCAAGACAGGTGTTCTGTTTTCCTATAGTACAGTTTCGTACTTCTAATTCGCTGAGCTCCTCCGTCCATTGGATTAAACTATCACTGTTGGTAAAGCTTTGATTAGATCAGACGTCTAGTTGAGTCGTAAATGGGAACTGAAAATCAAATAGCATAAATGGAAAAATAGTACGCGCATAAAACAGTAACAAAACTAAATTCAATTCTTTTCTCTCTTTCTTTCCAATATCTAAGGGGGAGCTCACTATATACCAAGTATTTCCTCTTCATTGTTCTTACTCGCTAATCCCCCTATTCCTTTGTCAACACTAAGCGAGATCCAAGGAAACAAACAATAGTAGGCCTGGGTCTGTTACAGTCATAGCCGGTGTATACTTATATGAGTTCTTCTTTAATGCTTGTATTCCAACAATCACCTAGTCTTGTAATGGGTGGTATGTTGTCAGAGGCATTGTATCTTGCCAATAAGCAGTCTCTAAGGATACAAGCACGTTCAGCTTAGTTTGAGATAAGCCGCTCCTCGTGTATAATCGGAGGTGGGAGGCTTGGTTGTCTTTGATTTGCCCAACGTGTGAGCTTGAAAATTTATTTTGGGGATTCTATTCTCTCTGTTATTTTCTTCCAGTATTCTATCTTGGCAGTAGATACTAATCACCTATAAATCTTTGCTTGAGCATAGCGTTCAGACGTATTAAGAGTTGATCGATTTGTAAGTTGGGCAGCTTTGCAATCAAGGGTCCACCAAGGTGCTGATTTGCTATTTCTACGACGAGGACGTCTACCGATTGCTGTAATCTCATCATTTAAAACATTACAAATTTTCTCTGTGGAATTTCTATACCTTCCACCGATTTTAATGTAGTTTAAAGTCGAGCCCATTGTGAGACAACCTTTGCATATTATAGAATTTTGTCTCTGGGAATTTTTACTGGACCGTCATTTTTTATAGCCTGTGTTTTACTAGGAATAACGCCACATATAGGGAAGCGATCACTAGTCATACATTCTTCATGCTCCACTTATGCACTCGTCCCATTTATATTAGTCCAAACCAAGTTCAGAGTATTTCCTGCTCAATGTGTCGGTTCTCCAATGATTAAACAGGATAGATTGTTTTCCTCTACCCAATTTTCGATCTCATCACCCTGGCCATAGGAGTGTGCTACACCGGGTTGCCAGGCCGAGTGTATAAAGTTAAAGTCGTCAGCAGCTACTGAGCAAGGCGGTGGAGTCCAGTTTGAAAGAGGCTGAGTAGCGGAGGGATTTTGAGGCTATTTATACACGTCCTAGAACGTGATATTATTAACTGTAACCCAACTGTAGTCGCCAGTCGCCAGTCGCCAGTCGCCAGTCGCCAGTCGATGAAGAAGATAGAAATGATTGTTTGGCTACTATCTCATTTGTGTTTTTCCGAGAGTAAATTACAGCCTGACACACCCCGTTGTCACCAAATGGTATAAGACAGTCAAAAAAAATGGATGTGACTTTGTTTAACCAGACCACCATGGCTCTTGGATTAAGAGGAAATCAAAGAATAGTTTGCGGGCATGAGCTAAGGTAATGTCCTGTGTTGCCCCCCCTCTTTGTACATTAATTGACATAAATTTTGCAAAATGGAGGAGATGACCTTGTTGGTCGTCCTTCATAATTGTCTAGCATCTTCTGTTGATGACTCAATAGATAATGCTTGGGAATTTTCGGTGACTGTGATATCGGATTTATTATTTGTTATTTTTTACGATAACCTTGTCACTTTCTATTATTGCTGCTGCTGCTTCTTCAGCAATCTTAGCTCGAACTATCGCTTGATATTCACGATCACCAGCTTGCCGAAAGATTTTTAGTTGCTCTTTTGTGGGCTTTTCAGCACATGTAGGACGAGCAAGGTATTTGTGGCTATCTGATCTGTGAGGTGTTGTGATCAACTGGCCCACACTCATAACACCGATATGATTCAATGATATTGGCGATCAATAGATCCTAGATCGAGACTAGCTTGAACTTATTGTGTTTGCTAAAAAGTACAATTGCGCTAGAGCCGACTAGCGGCTCTAGTATTGTATGAGTACCATAACTTCCTCTATGTAAATAGCTATCTTTATCATTCACTAAATGGGTCTTATCTCTTTACCTATTTGACAACAGTTATATATTCAATTACAATATTTACTCACTTCAAACCCTTAACTTTTACTATGAGTAGTAAAAGTTACTCTACTATATTACACAGGTAATACCGTGCTCGTAGTCAGCTCATAATTTCAATATGAGGGCCTCCACAATTTTTGCATTTGGATGAAGCCATATATGAGTCTTCAGTGTGCATAGTTGAGCCACAGTTGCCACAAGAAGGTGCTCTTGAACAGCTTTTAGGGCAGTGGTAGCCATTTCAGCGCTTACAGAACTTTAAAGGTTGCCGTTTTTTAAACTTCTTTACTATTCCTGATTCATCAAAAATATGAAATCTAGAGCCGGGGGCTTTAAAGAAACAAGCCTCCTCATCCATGTTCGATGTGGGGCATCTGGGATATTGTGTCCAAACAAACTCAGAGATGCTGGACGAACCAAAGAGACCTGCTCGCTTTGGTTAGCCAACGTGACTTTGTTTACTTCTATTTCCCCATCTAATGTATTAATCGTTTTTGGGATAGTCGGAATCATCACAGGCGTCCAATTCGATGCTGTTCTAATTTTGCGTCAAAAGGTGATATGCGAATCGCAGCCTTTAGAAGTTCTTGCCGCGTTTCACCATTGCAGAGACTCAGAGCAAAACCAGAGCGAACAGGCTTGATTATACTTTTTGATGCTGGCGAGATGGAAAGTTTCTTGACAACAATTTAGCGAATTCCAGATGGTGAGAGCTTTCGCCATTCATAGTTTTTTGTGGGCCGAAAGAAGAGTCTCTTATCCTGGGGATATGCTGTTATCTCTTTTAGTCCCGAAGGGAACCTCTTTGCTGATCCAGCAGAAGCTTGAGAATTTTGTTTCTTAGCCTGAGTCGTCTGTAGAACGGACTTCAAAGTAGTTCGTGATTTCTTGTGACCATTTCGAGCTACAGTAGCCCAACAGTTTTCCGTGTTTTGGGTTAAACTAGCTAGGAAATCGCTAGCCTGAATGTTCCTGTGAATAATTTTTTCGGTTAAATTTTTAAAAGGAGTTGCCACTACAGGTGGTATTCTTGGTAGACTAGCTTTGGACATGCTACTTAATTTATGTATAGTTTCTGCTGGAAAGAACTTGGGGATATCAAGTTTAGTATCAGCTGCTGCAAATTCTGAGATAACTGATCGTAGATATACTTGGATAGTTTTTGCCATTTCTTTCCCAGCACCCTCTTGAAAATTGAATACTGGTCAATCAATACCACTAAGGAAACAAGAGCACACCATCAAGCAAGAATGACATGCTTGTTCTTGGCGTTGTCGAGCCGTGAAAATCCCCAGAAAATCCCGCGGAATGAGTGTCTTCTACCTCGTTTGAGTGACCTGTTGTGGTTGAGTCGACGGCATTTAATGCAACACGTTTTGATGGTATAACAGGCTCGAGGATTTTCCTGTTGAACACTTGATCGCCAGGTGTTTTTTTTGGTTTTGCGGAGGACTTTGGTGGCGTTGTAGGATTTGGGAGGTGGAGGGTAGGTATGTAGTGGATTTGGGAGAATAGGGGTGATTGAAGAGCTCATTTCCGTTGAAGAAGCTTGTTTTGCCATAAGATATTCCATAGAGCTATGATTGTTCTTGTACTATTATCGATATTTTATTCATGCACGCGACAATGATGTTGTGTAGCATAATTTCGATTTCTTAAGAAAAAAAATCAAATACAAAAACAAACATTCTCCTCTTACACTTATATTTGCAAACAGCTGTTACACTGTGTTCCATCATAAGAAAAACAATACGTATCTGTTGAAAAGAACAGTCACATCGCATCTTGACATAGAATCAATTACTAGATATCTAAGCCCGTTATTTTTTTTTCTTAACCTTGTCTATTTCTTTTTTATCGTACACAAGACATGATTTATGATTTCGATGGATAAAGTCACGTACAGAAGAAAAATGGGACATTTTGCACCATAAAATAAATAGACTTTGGGAAGTTTTGCCTGGATCAACCACGATCCAATATTGGAGAAAAAATTTAAGGTCCTTATTTGTTAAAATATACATAGATGATAGAAAATTATATTCATTGATGTCTAGATTTGAGTTGGGAGTAATGATGAATATCGAAAAAATAAACGGCATCGGTATAACCATAAGCAATTAAGGCTCTTTTATTTTAATATATATATATATATATATATATATATATATTATTTCTCCGATTTTAGTATAATTATTGATGAGTTCCACAACACTCAGAAAGAAAATGGTCTTCGTTATTGAAAAAAAAAGTAAAGAAAAGTCATTACAACGACATATAATAGTTATGAGATTTAGGGAGAGACAAAAAATAGCTGGCTACTGAAGAGTAACTATCGATATATTTCTAAATTTGGTGAAAGAGATGAATTACAGAAATTCAGGGGTGCCAAAAGTCTATAACTGTGCTATATTTTTGTAATAAATATATTTTTTCTTCGTATACGTAGAAATTGTAGAATATTATTCCTGGAAAGAAGAGTAGTAATCTTCTGAGATAACAGGGGTAAAGGTATTGCTACTTCTAAGGTGTACAATTTTGAGCTAAGTGGTACTGTAGCTAAACGTCATTTACTGTCGGGGTAGCAGAGAGACAGGTTTCAGGATTTTCACCTGTGACCGCAACGAGCTCCTCTATGTTACCTACTTCTCTTGGCCCTATCTCGCCCTCGGGTGGCAGGGCCCATTCAGGAAGTGGACTGACATAGCTCCAAGCTCCTTGGGCATCTTCATAACGAAGACTATGTAACCAAAGTGAAAGCTCTTGTTCACCAGGATCTGTATAGAGAGGTGTGGCACACACCTCACATACCTCACCACTCAGTTTCTCGGCTTTTTTCTTGTTATATTCATCCACCATTTCATCATGATATGCTACAGCACTCGCAACCTCTGATTTTCCCATTCGCGAGAGACGAGTAATAATATCCTCATCAGTATCTACTGAAGCGTCTACATCATTAGCTCCTAAATTAGCACCCCAAACACGTTTATTACAATAGATTGGATCGTTGGCGATGGGATGGCCAAGAAACTGAAGATGAACACGAATCTGATGAGTCCGGCCTGTCACGGGCAAGCAGCGCACAATCGAATATCCCTGGTCTTCATCAGAGGAAGTATCAGTAGTATCAGAATTTTTAGAGCCAGGAGAATAAAATGCCAATCTCTTAAAAACAGTTCGCGCTGATTTCCCATTTGCTCGAACCCGGTTGAGACCAAGCTTAGGAGATATTTGAAGTATTGGCTGGTCACAAATTATATCCCCAAGTGGGAACTCACCCTTGACCCGAGCGATATACTCTTTCCTCACCGTCCGTTCAGAAATTTGCACACTGAGCTTCTCGGCAGCTTTTGCGTGTTTCCCGATAAACATAACGCCACTAGTCAATCGATCTAATCTATTGCAGGGTAACGGATTCCATTGATGACCACGCTCAGCTCTCATAATCTCTACAACAGAATTGTAATTGTAGCGACCAGCAGGATGTACGGGTAAACCTGAAGGCTTATTGATCACAATAATATCTTCGTCTTCATGCAGTATGGAAATAGGGAGCGCAGTAACCGGTGGTTCATGTCGGTGAAGAGTATGAGAGATCACATCTCCATTCTGTACGATATGAGAGGTTGTTTCTACACGTTTTCCATTAACAACAACCGCACCACTTTCTATGGCATCTTTCTAGGCATGTTAGAAATTATCTCCACACTCTATATCAAAACAGGGGCTTAGAGAGCATACGTAATATTCGATAGATCTGTCTCTAAATTCACTAGCAAATATATCAAGAAGCTCTCTCCCCCTCCATCTTTGCTTACAGTAGGTGTTGTAGGTGAAATGATACGGGGCCACTCGTCTTAGTCCATTTTCCAAAATGTAAGGTCTTGGCCAGGGGTCACAAGGAGGAATTATAACTGCAGGCGGTTCCATAAATGGTCGCTTTTCTTGAAGTGGAGGATATCCAAGAGATTGGTTTACCTTTACCAAAGCACATTCGCACTTAGCCCGTTTAGCAAGTAGCGCCAAGACTCGATGTGAAGGCGCCAGTGGTTATAAATTTTGATGATAGAATCCAAGGGTACTAGCTATTCAGCTTCGACATGAACTCTCGAACATGTGTTGTGGCTTTAGTCGCGGTGAATTGAAAATTAATTGGGGAGTTTCCTGATGATCTAATTCAATTAAGTGGACATTGATGGAGCCAGAACTATTACTTATGAAGGGGCTTCTTTCTTAAAAAATTCAAATCGCTGAACGAATTTTAATCTGAGCAAAAGTATTAATAGTTAATTCAGTAAAACTTTGAATACTGTTCACTGAAATTTGTAAATTTTAAAATGGCAGGGATATCAAAGTCATAATTAAAATACGATCTAAATAATGAATATATTAGCGATAAACCCTTTAAGCCCCGCACATTGCTCCCGTCATAATAGGCTTTCGAGTTGCAACTTTCCCTTTCATCATCGACTTGCATAGTGAGCCAAATATATTTGACCCTTTTCTATAGAAGAACTCGAACTAAATTTTCCATTCTCCAAAAGATGAGTACTTCTTAGGGATCTCTTTTTATGTCTTTTCAATATGAATTAATACGACATGAATCGTGACCGAGTTTTTATATTGGTGAATATCAGAATGACTTGAAGGGTAAAATTTGCTCGGAGAATTCAGCACCACTTGAAGATAGGCTGGATGTAGCAAATGAAAGACATCGATCTTGTAAGATTGGCAGAAACTAACTCTCTCTTCAGGTGATGGTTGAAAACTGCTCGGAAAGAATGATGAAATTTTATATCAAAGTATTTATTTAGTTTAGCAATTATTGAGATCACCGAAATTTAGCTAAATCTTTCTTAACTAAATCAAAAACTTGCAAAATTTCTTTGGCTTTGTGTTGACGATTTCATAACTAGAAAATATTGCTACAGATGGGAAAGTCTCCTTGTGAGGTGAAAGAGGGAATTGACAGGGTATATGAAGTTTTAACAAAATATTTGTATCTCAAACTAAACCCATTTAGGTGTCATTAGCGAGACATCCGCGCTGAAACAGGGGTTAAACTGCCGGTTGGCTGTAGAGCTGACGTTATTTATAGAGTGTTAAATCGTCCCATCAATTAGAATTCCGTATCTTAGTCAGCACTTATATCTCAACCTTCATTCTCTAGCTCACGATGACATTTTTTTTTTTTTTTTTTTTTTTTTTTTTTTTTTCCATGAGGAGTATTAAGAATAAGTCAAACCCACTGGATATACGATAGTGTATAGATAAATTCAATAAATTGTTAGTACATTAACGCTTATTCTGACCAGTTAGGTGGGAAGCCTGTCAGAAACAATATCTGCAAATATCAGAATAACCAACCCACTCTCTCTCGATCAAAAAAGAAGAAAGCCACTAGTTCACGGTAGAATATTTATTTAAAAGTAGTTTTTTCTTTTTTTTTAAATCACTTATGACCCTATAACCAGATCGTGTAGGCCAAAGCCCGGAAACGTAGATCAAATAAGATCTAGAGAAGTGAGACCCAAGCCAGAATCGGAATACCTCTGAGGCTTATGAACAATTTGATTTTGCAAATATAGATGCAGTTGACGATGCACAGATATGCAATGACGAAGTCTATTTAATAGACGGTGACAACAAAGACTAAAGACTGAAGTGATTCGAAGTATTGTTTACAAATCTAGATCCTTTAGTAAAAGATATTCCCATCGCAATATCAGATAGCTTTTTGGGAATTCCACGGAATAAGCTCACGAAGATGGTGTTGGATGAAATCTCTGGTCTGGTTGAACCATCGCTTAGCAGTACAAGCATCTCACCAAATTTCTTATTCGAGATGAGTGGTCCAAATGGTGCGAAACGGAAATCTGGTTAGTGGTTCCTCTACAGTCTACTGGAAGTTAAACTGCCCCCTTTATTTATTTACTTATTCCAATTAAGGACCTAGGCCTAATGTCCACTTTGGGTATATAAAATTTTCGAGATGAGTGCTGAGAGCGGAATAACAATATGTGAGGCCTAACGGAGTTTAGTCAAAATTATTTTATAGTAGCACCCCAACACTACAGAAGTATCATATTTTATGATATTATGGCTGGTAGCATTTCATGTTGTTTTCTGAGTACGAAGCCAATAAATACACAAATCTTAATTGTGTTATACTGTCTTTTAGATAGGGAAGAGGAAGATATAAGGACAGTTAATTTACCATAAAAAGAAAATAAATTACTTTCTATTATTTACCCAATCTTTCATTGTAAAAAGGCTCTAGCTGTTCCTGAACATCAATCATCATTTCTACTGAAGGAAAATCTGCCAATGTAACTGCAGTGGGTTTTGATAATTTTACTCGTATTTTTGGCATGTAACCTTCCGCGTCTAACATCCATACCGGAATATGAAGATAGAATTTAACAAGACTTTTCGCTACGTGGCTAGCTAGGGCCTCGAGGGTTTGGAATGAAGACTGTTCAACTGTCTATTTTTTTTAAAAAAAAAAAAGGTTAGTGCTCAAGTTTAGAGGGGGAAGAAAGAAAAGCTTAAAATATGTCTCTTCCTTACATTTATGATTGTTTGCTCCAATTCATTGAAATTTTCTGGATGCAAATTAAAGTGATCGATTTGAACCGTGACGATCAGCATTTGCTTAGCTAATCTCTCATTTGGATTAACACCAACCAACGTAGGGATTCGAAGGTCAGAGAATTCACACATCATGGAGAACATTGTAACTTCAGAACTACTTTCATTATACCGAAAAGCACCTCCCACATTTACACCCGAGCCAAGCAACGAAGCCTTGGGGAGCGTTATATCTAAGGTCAAGAGATCTAAGGGTGTGGACTTCAATAAGCATTTTGATGGCATAGCAAAGCAAGGCTCGTCAATGAGATCGTCAATGCCAGTCAACCATCGTTGAATAAAATGTATCAATCGACTCAGCGTTGTTGGACTTTCGTAATGTGCATGAGAGAAGCGACCACAGGCCTCAAGTATGGCTTTGCTCAATGTGCCATAATGCACAGTAGACTCAGTAACTGCATCCTCCGCGATAGCCAAAGCGAATGGCTTCCGCAAATGTAGAGTACACGAGATAAGAGCTGGTTGAGAAGCAGGATGGCGGCCCCATGCATCACTAACTGCATCCAAAGAAGTGTGTAAATTCACAACTCGGATAACGCTATGTGGTTCATCTTGACTGTATCTAACTTTCCATGTGCTTTCAAGGCCAGTCATTTAAGCTAGGATCGCAAACTGTTACGGGTCGAAAACAATATATATCGAGAATTGTAATTTATTTGCAAAACTTTAAGCGCAAAAAAAAAAAGAATTCGCCCTAACTTTTTAGGGTTAATTGACATTGTTATCAAACGAGAATAACGATATTAATACCTAGCTTACCTATGTCTCAAATGTAATAGACACTGATTAGTATTGGTATGTTGAGTTAGATAGTTGTTGATTGTGGCTACATCACTGCAGCATTAGCTGATAGAAATTCTGTTCTTGAGAAATTTAGAATTGAAACTAAACCTCTTCTAACACCGCGCTCTATCCGTTTGGCTGAAGGTACATCTCAAGCTACCGTAGCCCCGTATTTTACTTCTCGTCTACATTTCGGCCACCACTGATAAATCCTCGTCTTCCATATTACAAATTTTAGTAAAAGTAACCCAATTATTCTCAGACTGCTGTGGCTGAAGTTGCATAATAATACACGTGATTAGGACTTATTAACTCTCGTATATAAGTCTTAATATTGCCAATATGATTGTTTGATATAGAGTGCCTTATACCGAAATACTGGAAAAAGGCATTATACATGAATTTTGGTCACTAGCTACTGCCCCTCTTCCTCTCGCCGTTAAACCTACTGCGGGCATCCGGGTCGGTCTACCAGGATTATCGAGGTCGTAACAATATCACAGTGCTAGCTCACCAAGTTCAGAAACTACGGTGTATGAAATTAGCGATAGTGATGGCTAGTCACAAAAATCTAAAAGCAAACCGACAAAAGAAAAAGTGGAATATTAAGAGGGATAGTCCTTACAAAGTCTTAGAATTACATGGCGGGGCAGATGCTATTGAACCTTCCGGATTAAATCCACGTTAATAATAGTTTCCATACCTCTCTCTTTATTCTGGCCATTGGTGGGATGCTATTATACCTGAACAATCGAATATTAACGAACTAGAGCAACGTTGTGTTTCTGGACGTCCAGCTAGAAGAGATGGTGATAGCAATATTGCTAATAGATGGGTATTCGAGAAAATCACAGACGTGCATGATGAAGAAAGGGACATCAGAAATCGGTTATGTAATCAAGTAGAAATGTATTGAGCCCCCCTCTTAGCCGCCAGATTCAGACCTAAGAGGTTGTGAAAACTTTCTAGAGCATTTTCATCTGATTGACACTGAAAAGCCGGGCTTACCAGCGTGGGCTGGTCCCTCACCAGTAGCTCTAATGAGATGGTTGAAAACACTGATGATGATAAGTTATTCTATCCAGCAAATCTGAAGACATTAAGTCCAGCTCTGGGGGGACCAAACGGGAGAAAGTGCTGTCACGGGATTAAGAGCCCTGGCTAAGTAAGCGCCGCGCTCAGACACATATGTGGATGAAAAACACGAAAATAAACTTCCATTCCTTCTCGTAATTTTCATTTAAATAATAGAAAATAAAATTTCAAGAGGCGATGACAGAAATCCACTAAATAGGAAAGGATTGTGTTTTCTTTCCTCACATGTCATTTATCTGAAAAACACACGAAACTTCGAAAAAGAAAAATTCGCTAATCGGAACAAATGTAGGGATGACTGACTGAATGGGAAGCTGTTCTCCTCCATCAACCACTCGACCTGTCAAAAGTGCCTGGTCGCCGTCAACAATTACTAATGCGATTAATGTAAAGAAGATGGATTTTTGCAAAGCTATCTTGTTAGTAAATTAGGAAAATAATATGGTGGGTTTGATGACTAATCAGGCTCTAGAAATAAAACAGTTCATTTAACCACAAAAGGGAAAAGTAACATATACAAATTTTTTTTTGATCCTTACAATCTAGCTACACAAATTTTTCCATGTCAGGTAGTCTGTTTATTACTTTTCATCCTATATCTTCATTTCTTTTTTGGAGTTCCCCTCGGAAAAACCTCATTCGACGTGAAGATCGCTGCCTAACCAGGCTAAAGTGGCTAACGCAAATTGATAAGAGATAGCGAGCTTGACAACATCAGATTTTTCTCTGTTGATTATCTCACTTTATACACAATGCCATCCGGGATATTCTCTTTACGCCAAGTAATAAGAAAATATAACACTAAATTACTCAAATAGCGCATTTGTTTAAACACGAATGAATTTCTGTAGGGACAGTATTCAACCCATGTCTGCTATTTCACGCCTAGACATTTCTAATTTTGTGACAAATGTTTAATGTTGTGATTATTGGATCTAGTCTCCCTACGACGAATGCTAAATAAGACATGTCCAATTTGTTGGTTTAAAGTTAAAGTTTCTTCTCCTGGCAACTCTGCGATGTTTGCATATAATTCCTAATCTTCGTTCCCTGCGTTCAAAGTCTCAAAATGCAGACGCAAGTCCCAGAGTCTCGAGTGCTAATTGTAATGACCGGAGGAACAATATGCATGAAACCAACTGCTAATGGACTGGCTCCCAGTAAAAGCTTCTTGGAAAATGGGATGTCCCCGTGGCCAATATTTAATGATGGGAGCAATCCAGGTGAGTTTTACTTTGATGGAATTTATCCTCTACTCTAATTTGAGTAGATCCTCTCCCAGTGATGATTGATCCCAACACCCTGCGGTCCCAGCCAAGTCTTAGAACACCACAAAACACGTATTCAAGGCACGTGCGATACACCCTTTATGAATTTCCTAAACTCCTCGACTCGTCCTCAATATCTTCCAAGGGCTGGACCCAAATAGCAACCACGATACAAACCAACTATTCCCTCTTTGACGGATTTGTTGTGCTCCATGGCACTGATAGCTTAGCTTATACAAGCTCAGCCCTCTCATTCATGCTCAACTATCTGGGAAAACCAGTCATTCTTACAGGTTCTCAGACTTCAATTTATGAATTACAGTCAGATGCCGTTGATAATCTTCTCGGCTCCCTGATTATTGCAGGCACTTTCATGATTCCAGAAGTATGCCTATTTTTTCACCATACTCTCTATCGTGGAAATAGATGTACAAAAGTCTCCACCTCTTCTTTAAATGCATTTGCCTCTCCCAACTATGAGCCACTTGCGAAAATAACATCTAAAGGTGCTGAAGTAAATTGGAGACTTATTCAACGACCCAAGAGTATTGGAAAGTTTCAGGTACAATCAAATCTTGAAATTGGATATGTTGTATGCTTTAGAATATTTCCTGGTATGAGACCTGAGATGCTAGACTCAGTTCTGCGCGTTGAAAACCTTCATGGTCTCATCCTTGAAACCTTTGGGGCTGGAAATGCGCCTCACGATGAAGATGGGCGTCTTTCCAAAGTAATAAAAGCAGCAGTTGAGCGAAAAATAGTCATAGTTAACGTCAGTCAATGTCAATCAGGATCTGTCATGCCTCTATATGAATCAGGAACAGCTCTCAGAGACGCGGGTGTAATTTTTGGTTATGATCTAACGACAGAGGCTGCACTTACTAAACTCTCCTATCTACTAGGACTTCCAGGTCTGAGTTATGAAGATATTTTAAATAAGATGCAGACATCGATTTGTGGCGAGATGTCAGAAATGAATCTTACATCATTTTCGCACCCAATTTCTGACTTTGCACAAAGCGATCAATCAGCGTTTACATCACTTGGCTACGCTATATCTGAAGGAAATGTTCAAAAAGTCCAAGATCTTCTGGAGAGAGACTCTCATCTACTCCTTCAAGCTAAAGATTATTCGGAAAACACCGCCTTACATCTTGCTGCTCTAGGGCCCAGCAAACAAATACTTGGTGAGCTGCTTAAAAGAGGCGCTAGTGTGCATGTACGGAATCGTACTAACAATACACCTCTTTTTTTAGCTTATCAGGCAGGTAATGATGAATTTGTGGATTTACTAAGCAAGGCTGGTGCGCTGTTGCATATAGAGGAGAGAATGATAAGACAAACAGAAATAAAAAACAACGCTTAAATATAATCAAGGTAATTTAGATAAAAGTTTTAATTAAATTTTAGGTTCTCGAATCGTGTATTTTTAGGCCGTTTGGACCAATTATTGGTAAAGCTGATCGTTTAATTGTATTCAGGGAGCGAAGTAAATGAGGAAAAGGATGTTATAAATGACACATTTTGTTCACTTGTATTTATGCAATTTATTTGCATAGGAATAATTAACCGCGGAAAAAGACGATGGAATTTTATATCTCAGAGGATTAAGCGAGACCTAATGTAATGTTCTGTCACTGTACTGGGTTACTTTACAATGAGGAACCATAATGCACCCTGGAAATATTTGCACTTACGTGAGTTTTCTAGCATTTCCTTGCCTCACACCCTGGCCAATTTTACACATCCATGCTTAATTTAGAAGTCATAATTTAGCCCTAGCATTAATAATATCTTATTTCGGAATTGTACAATAATATAGTGAAAATGCGAATTTATATGCAGCCGAATCAAAGATTTTCATCATATCGCGATCTCTACTAGTCTTACATCTACATAGTTTACTTCCGACAAGTATCGTGTTTCTCAGCTCTCATCTATTCCTGGCAGCATTATCCGGAACCACAACCCGTCTTTTTGTATTGGAGGCGGCAATTATGTATTGCTCAAAGTACGGTTGCATTATTGATGGAAGCAATGAAACATTCGATGGACAAGGTAGGAGAATGAAGTCGTGCTAAAAAGCACAGTAAGTAGTATACAAAGGGGCACGATCTTCCCGAGTTGGACTAATGGGCCAGCCTCATAAATGAAACCAAAACATGGAGTCATGCTGTGAGTTTTTACCATCTTGATCCAATTTCCTATTACAATGTCACTTTGATTCTATTAGAGCTAAAGCAAATTGCTTCATTTTCATTTCACTTTTGATCTCGACCAACATCCTGTCTTTTCCGGACAATTCCTGTATAGTGATGGCAATGTTGATTTGAATCACCTCAATCAAGCAACTTGCGAACGTGTCGGTTTTATCCGGATGGCAGGTTGCCACCGCTTCTGACCAGCAAATATTGAAAAGACAGCCACTTCTTCATATGTCTTTCACTACTGTCAGGATACTGTTTGGAACGAGGACTCTGAAAAAATAAGCCTTCACGATCGGTGCCAAATGGAAAGATTTCACTACACCGGTAGATTAAGATTAAGGGTAGATCCTGACGGTCGTCGATTGTTTGTGGTTTTACTTCATACAAACCAAATTGCTTACGTTGATTATCAACTGTCCGAAAAATCTCTTGAGTATACGATAGATAGATGCTTAATAAATACAGCTAGTGAAATTTGTCAACTACTGAGAGATTCTAAACTCAAAGACAAAGTTCCAGTTACCAGGTAATACAAAGAGGATATTCTAAGGATTTTTAGCCGTCAATTTAACATGCACTCTTTGATACCTGATCAAAATAGAGTCCTACCGCTCTGCTGAGTAGATCCATTTTGACTGCATTAACAAATTATATACTTGGTGCCGTGCTCAGAATTACTTTCGTTTATGGGTTTACCTATTCATTTATTGGCATGCTTTAGAATCATGAAAACCTTGAGCTTGCTCAGCAAATCTCGAAAGGATGCGAGTCTTTAAAACGAAAATGATAGTTGTGCCTCATTGGCGGGTCGTCAAGCATGAATCTTGATAGATACAGTTGTCCCAGAATTGATTTGGTTTTTTGAGTTCTTTTTCCACGTCTGATGCCATAAATGAATGTGAGTGAAGCGTGTCTCAAAATATCGGAAACGCGACGGCGAAGAATGATTCATAATTATATGTATATGCATGTAATCAATATTTATGCTATATAAAATTTAAGTAATAATATACAACTTATGCAGTAGTATTACGCCATAATTTTTTTAAGCTCGACAGGGTGAGGGAGGTCGGAAACGATGACGTCTTGATGGATTTTCGGTGTGTATTAGGGAACCATATTTTCATGTCTAGGTTAAGGTTCAATCTTCAAGGAGACTATGGAACTCCCCTGCAGTCATCAGATTGCTGTTCTTAAGCGATTGCATTGCATAATATAGCCTCGAGATCCTCATTCACATTGGCTTTATCCTAAGTCAAATAAATATACCTCAGCCTCATGCTAGAGAAGAGAGAGAGTTGTTGCTGCGACGGACATTCAAAAATCACCATCGAGACCAAAACCCCTGAGATTAGGGAATCGGATCGAGATGAGATTATGGGTATCGAAGAGCCTGCTATCGTGCGGGGATAAGGCCAGCCAAGTGGCTTGCGCAACAAAAAAGTAGTCAAAAACCTTTGATAGTAGCACTCATCGTGAGCCCTCTGCATTTGAGTTAGCTCGGGCTTCTCAACTAGACAGACAGCAGGTCTAGCGGAGGAAGAATCAGAACTAGGCGTTCAAGTCGTGATGGTTAAGTACAAGACGTTCCCAAGAATATGTTGTCTGCACTTCGGATCTAGATACTCTTGTGGAGAGTACGACATATAAGGAGCATCTATGAAGTTATATTTGGAGTCTATAAAGGTTATATCTATGAAGTTCCAAGTTACCAAAACCCTTGCAAGTAATAATGCATAATTCATATTATGATATACAATTAGTCGGTCTTTATACTATGTAAGCAATAGATGTGTATTTAGTTAGATAAGATGTATGTTTAGAAATTATGTATAGTACGTAGAAGGAGATTGTAAAAGAAGAGGAAGTTACACGCAGTCTAAAGATTTAACTATATACAATTATAGTAGGAATCTAAGGACACTTTGTAGCTACTTAAATTATACTTATTCTATATCATACTATCTGGTACCTAAAACCCTCATTTATAATGTTTGTAGATATGCCCTAAGAGTCATAAATGTTTTCCCTTCAAGGATCCAAGTACAGCAAGCATTAAAGAGCCGCCAAAGCTATATCCAAACTTTGAAATAGACAATAAATTAAAATATTTTTGTAATAACCTTTCCCTAAAAGAAAACATTCTAGAGCGTGATTTTTCTTTTTTTCTTTTTTTTTTTTTTTTTTTTTT